>CM064547.1:16141616-16246569 GCA_032716605.1 Paralithodes platypus | reverse complement strand
ATGTAGGGTGGGGGAGGGGGTTACGTGAATTGTTTCACCAGTTTTATGGTTTACTGTTTTTATCTCTTGATATTAATTAAGATGTAAATAGTTTTGCTAGTGAAATCTGCCTTTAAGAAATATTTGTTTATGTGTAATTATTGTGTGCAAACCAATGTGTAGGGATTGCTAGATTCACTATCTATTTAGTAAGACAGCTCTTTCTCACATCATTCACTCACACTATCTATTTATCTATCTATCTATATCTATCCACATTATAGATTAGTCTTTCCTTAGCTGATGTTCATTTGCTCTTCTTTGGGTTAATGTTGGTCTCTTTATTTTGGTTGAGGTCCCGGGCTGGCCCGTATTGTCGATTTGGCGGCATTTGTTTTGGGGCTCCTCATACCTCTCTGTCTCGTGCCTTTTTCTTCAAATACAGCATTATGTGTACTATTGTGTTGTTACTCTTAAAATAATATAATGTATTGCATATCCATATCCATCTAGTCATCATTAGTGAAATTCCCATACCAAAATAACAGCTTTCATAACTATCGCTAATTACACCAAAGAATCCTACACTGGTAAAGAAAATAGGTCATTCAGCAATAAAAGCAGTGCAATATATATTTATATAATTATGATATTCTCCAGATGTGTATTTTGTGTTTGAGAAGGGGGTTTGGAGAAGAAAAAATATATATATGACTAAAATGCAGTACAAAAATATCAGACTTTAGAACTGGTAACCTACTTAAATAGAAACAAATACATGATTTGCTCGGAAATAAGTGCTACAAACTTCAAAGTCGTTATAACTTATAAGAAAAATAGGTCCTACTAAAATGTCATTGGAGAAGCTCTATACTTGCAAAGTAGCCCCAGAGAAGGTTTAGTGGTTTGCATTTCCCAATGTTGATATGTATGATAAAGGTGTTTGTTATTAGCATATACATTTGGATAGCAATGCAAATATAATTAAACCGTTCAGAGAGAGAGAGAGCGAGAAGGAAAGGGAGAGACGAACTAAATGGACGAATACTCTAATATCTGTGGATAGAGTATGTATTAATCTAAATAATAAGTATTCGGTAATGTTTACTCTATATATTCATCTAAAAAATATTAAGAAAAAAAATGACCCGCAGAGCCACTTCACCTATGTAATGCAAATTCTCATTACAAGCAACCCAATTCCTCGATATGACAATCAAAGGTTTGATGTTCTCCACTTCCCTTTACCTAATAAATTGTTTCTCTGCGTATGAAAGAGACAAGAGGCAAAACTAATTATAAACAATTTGACGTCCTATTGTCCCCCTTACCCCAGTCAGAACAGAATGCTTAGTACAGAACCATATTCAAGGTGCACTGGAATGTAACTGCAGGACACGCAAAGCTTGAAACAAAGTCATAGGGTGAGGGATAGACACATTTACGGAGTGAATTCCATACTTTACTTGTTGAGCTGAAAAAATTACGGGGAAATTTAAGTTAACTGTTGGCTTTGAATGGTGGGCAGAAAAGTGGTGGGAATGAGTTACGAAGTGGGTGGCCCTCTGTCTCTGCAGAGTGAGAGGAATACGCTGAGACAGCTGTGAAGAACACTGATTATAATAATGGCATAACAGTAACATACATGCAATGTTCACAATGTGGAGAGATTGTAGACAATATGGTGGAGAAGAGTAGAGATTACATGCCTTTGACTGCACCCTTTCAGAGGCATTTTTCATATGCGAACAATACCTGATACGCTTAAAACAGTGTCCCTGTACGGAGAAAGAGGCTGTACGGGGATAAGGGGGTAACAGATAATTGAGCAAACCTAACCTCTGGGAAACTTTGTAATCAACAATGCTAATATGATCTTTCAAAGACACACACACACACACACACACTTGTGTTTCGATAACCACTAATGTTTCACTGCATGCACGCGCATATCAGTATATGTTATGGCTCTAGCCATCTCTCTCTCTCTCTCTCTCTCTCTCTCTCTCTGTGTAGGAATCGTGGTTTGGCAGGAGAGTCACAGGGACCGCACTTTCTACCAATTATTATCTTTTGCAACTAACTCAGCGCGTTACAGGTTGCTAGGGTAGCTCATGGAAAAGATATATCCACTGATATTTTAACAACCATTCATGTTATGACTTGTACCTATTGGCTTCTGGAAGAGAATAACATGGGTAGGAACTATTTAAGATATACTGAAATTTAGCAACCACGCTAGGCCTGCAGATACCATAATGATATCACAATTCCACGTGGCAGCTGTATGTGTGTGTGTGTGTGGGTGTGGGGGGTGGGGGGTTAAATGCCAATATAACTATGTTAACGTTAATTATTTCATTATTAAGTCTATGCAAGGGTAACTATATATTATGTGCAGTAAAATGTATAAGTTAGATAAGAGACTGTCACCCTATATAATAATTAATAACTATACGTGTAACCATAAACCGAGTGCACTGTGAGGAATACTGGAGAATTCGCCCCGAAACGAGTTCGCCCTGCTTTGAGAAGTAGCCCCGCCGCGAGTTTGCCCCGTTAATGTCCCCCCTCCACCCTAAAGGGGTACTGAAGAATTCCCCCTCTATTCATCTATCTAACCAAACCTAACCTAACCTAAAATAACCTAACCCAAACCTAACCTAACCTAACCTAAAATAACCTAACCCAAACCTAACCTAACCTAACCTAACCCTAACCTAACAAATGAGTAATGTCTTCAATTCCTTCTTTGTATCAGTGTTTACTATAGAAGACCTCAGGGGTTGGGGGAGGGGTGGAAATAAGTGGTAAGCTCCAGGAGTGGTGGTGATGGTGGTGGGGGGTATAAATGGGTCGAATTCGTGGTCCAAGAGCGGGGCGACTTGGTTTTGGGGCGATTTCTCCTGTAACCACTGTGAGTGATGGCAGATAATATCCGTAGGACGGTGACTCCGAGGACCATTAGTTTGTAAAACCCTGTTGGGTAATGTTAATATGTCCATTATGTGGGCTGCTGGAACACTATACTCTGTTTCAGCGACGCTGACTTGAGATGTCAATAAATCTAGCTGATTAGCTCATGCGATAGTGTTCAATGTCTCGTCCTTTAGTAATTATCAATTCTTAAAGGTTTAAATAATCACGGTTGCACAAGTCAATTAGCTGGAACTATTGACATCTACCTGGTCGTTGACACAGTATAGTCATTAGTATATAACAGACAGCACCTGGGCATGCTAATGCTACTACAGAAAGTGGAACAGGCAGTCAGACAGTCAATAGCCAACCCTTCATTCCCGTTAAATAGATGGGAAGTATTAGCAAGGGAAATTAGAAAGGGAACAATGATGACCGGGAGAAAATTAATACAATAAACACCTACCGAAGCAAGTATCTTAACATTCGGAACAACATTCACCAGGCCTCAATATCATTGACTTCACCTCAGATGATATACACTTCCACAACAAAGTCTCTTCACAACATCGGGGATGATAACCTTCCAGGTGTGTCAATTAAAAGGTTACAAATACCTTCACATGTTCTTCCTAACAAACCTCCTCCATTCATTCCTGTAACAACAATCGCATATAATATCCGTGTTAATAGTTCATACATCGACCATGAACCTCCCGACCATGGTTCACCCTTATTGTTTTGGCTGCAATAATACATTTTATTGAAACTAGTGCTAGATAATTTCATTCAGCACTGGCACCACGGCGATCGAGTGACAAGCACGCTCACGTGTGAATCTGCTTGACCTGGGTTCGATCCCAGCCAAGGCTGACATATTTAGTGGGTGTGAAACTCATGTGTCTGAAGCAACTGCCATCAGCCCCTTCTCTGTATCCTCCTACTTTCTCTATCCTAGTTTCAAAGACAAAGGCAGATGTGCATACGTGCACAACAAACTCACTTGCTCTCGTATTTCCGATTTTGGCTCCTCTGAATTCTCAACTTTTTGACTCAAACTTTCCTGTCATTCTCATATTAAATATTTATGTGATATTTGTCTTTCCCCTAACTCTACCGACTTTCTCAAATTGTTTGATTATCTAAACTCTAAAGTGGAACACATTCTAGCCATTTCTCCTTTTTCTGAATCTCCATTTTAGGAGATTTCAACGTTCATCACCACCAATGGCTCTCCTCTAATTCTACTGACCAACTTGGTGAACAAGCCTACGTCTTTTCTATCCTAAATGACCTAGAGCAGTTGGTTCAGCAACCTACCCGTAACCCGGATCGTCTCGGAGATTGGCCCAACATTCTTGACTTGTTTCTAACTTCTAACCCTTCTTCTTATACTTTCGATCTTTTTTGTCCTTTGGGCTCCTCCGACCATAAACTTATATCTGTCATCAGTCCTATCTCTCCAGTACGGCCACCTGATCCTCTTAGCAGGCGGAGCTTGTAGCACTTTGTCGCTGAGGACTGGGAGGCTCTCTGGCAGTACTTCATAGATTTCCCATGGAATGAAGTTTACTTCTGTGGCCTAGGACCCTCGGAGAGTGCTGAACACATTACCGAGGTAATCGTATCGGGCATGGAGGCATACATTCTATTTTCTTTCTCTGTGACTAGTGCAAAATTTCTTGGTTTACTCATGCTTTTTCTACTGCAGTCCGCAATAAGGAGGAAGCATTTAAACGGTACCGACGCCTTAAACCTCAAGAATCTCATTCTTCCTATGTTTCTGTCCAGAATCAAGCCAAATCTGTTCTTCGACTTGCCAAACACTCTTTCATCAATAATAAATGCACTGAACTATCCAACTCTAGCTCTTCCCAAGTTTTCTAGCATCTAGCTTAAAACCTGTCCGACAATTTTTCTTCCTCGTGTTTCCCTCCCTTTTTCCACTCTGATGGCACAACCTTCACTTCTTCCTCTGACAAAGCTGAACTATTCGCTCAAACTTTCACTAAAAACTCCACCTTGGATGATTCCGGTGCTATTCATCCCTCTCCACCCACCTCTCTCCTACTTATGCCTAATATCCTAATCTCTTCTAAAGATGTACTTTCTATCCTCTCTGGGCTTAGTACATAGAAGGTATATGGTCCGAATGGTGTTCCTCCTGTTGTACTCAAAAACTGTTCTTCTGTGCTGACACCCTGCCTAGGCAAACTCTTCTGTCTCTATCTCTTCTCTAACGTCTTCCCTTCTTGCTGGAAGTTCACTCTCATTCAACCTGTTCCAAAGAAAGGTGACCATTCTCAACCCTCCAACTATCGTCCATTTGCCCTCATCTCTTGTGTCTCTAAAGTTTTTGAAACTATTCTTACTTCCAAATTTCTTAAGCATTAATCTTCTCATAATATACTCTCAGATCGCCAGTATGGCTTCCTTAAGGGTCGCTCTATTGGAGATCTTCTTTCATATCTTACTAACTCCTAGTCATCCTCCTTTCAGGACTTTGGTGAGACCTTTTATATTGCGCTAGACATTTCGAAGGCCTTCAATGTAAGAGTTATAGAGTTATAAGAGTTTCTACCGTATTTCGTCATTATTATGTAATTCACTTCCATTCTCTCGTATATTTATTGTGTGTTTCTATGTAATATTCCCTAATATAAATATGTCCTTTTCCTTTATCCGCAAACAGTTTATCCTTAGAACGTGGCGACCACCTAAATTACATAATTGTGTTAATAGTTCTACTCAGTCTTTCTTAACTCCTTTCGTACCGGCGACGTCTTTTTATTTTCTTCTGGCTACTATTAGACGATAGTGTTCAGCTTAAAAAGGCCCTCTAGCAATTAAGCGGCTTTGAACTATCTTAATTAACCCTTTATTCTACCACAGATCCTTCTTAAGCTGCACAAAATCATCTAAATATAGCTAGAATAAAATGAAAAAGACGTCGCAGTACAGAAGGGGTTAAACCTATCCTACGATTACCTTATCTCAGAGAACCTACTCTGTTTACAATAGGAGTACTAGCCTAAATTATACGAGGTTAAGGGGAGATGGGGATTTTTTCTGTTCCCCTCTCTTTCTCAAGTTTAGCCCCATTAGTTTTCTGTTCGTGTCATTTAGGTGTCGATTTTTTCCTGGCGAGCGATAGCGATATATTAGTGTAAGTCTGTATGAATGAATGGGTCTTCGTTCTGTAAAGAGGGATGTGAGTGGTCATTTTGAGTTTGCTAGATGTAATACTAGTTTGTAGTACAACCTTTAAAACAATTATATGATTGTATGAATCGTTACCATAATCATTAAATCTATTGTATATGCCAATACAAAATAGTTAAAAGTATATAACTTCAGAAGAACATTTAAATATTTAGAATTACATGGTATGCAGATATTAGCCATCATACATTAGCCAACCTTATTTCACCAATGTGGAGCCTGGCGATTTCGATTTGCTTCATATATATTTGTGCGAGAGATTAGGAATGTCAACGAATCATGCTAAAATGTGAAGTTATGCACGACACAAATATATTGTTGACAGGATTATAAGCATAATGCAAAATAATTAGCCAAAATAAAAGTTTCAGTCCATTTTCATAAATATAGATCGGGCACGGATTATGTAAGGTAATCGATAGGTGTGACCGATGATAGAGCAAGGAAATTATTTTATTATTATCATACGATTGTGACACAATTTGTGTAAGTGTACCCAAAATGTCACGTTTATCAAATAAGTAAAAAGGAAAACAACAACAACAACAACATATATACTGATCCTTACGAGGGTGCTTGTAAATATGATTGCAAAAGAGCAGATACACAAATAATGATATGGAGTAAAATAAGTCCACATATAATGTCATTATCACCATATAAGGCATTGTTTTTTTGTTTCTGTGTTAGATACATTATACTTGCGTGACCCACCATCGAATGTTGTCATATTTGATAACTTGCATCTACTATTGGCCTATATATAACTTGTTTAACCCTTAATTAGCGGCTAACCACATAAGTCGAGTTAAATAAAGCTGGACTATGTGGCGGCGCTCGACATAGGTCGAGTGGCAATTTCAGCACGTAATGTTGCTGAGAGAGAGAGACAAGTGGTGGCAGGAGACTAGCGAGCGTATGACTGCTCCAGACCACCGCGGCGAACCTACTGACACGAATCTCAGCTCCCTCCTCCCTCTCTCACTCGCTACATACTGAATTATATGGGGAAAGTACCGAATTACATGCTTTTTGCACTCGCGTTGCACGGTTATTGCAAGAAAACTAGCCATCATAAAAGGATCGTTATGGTGTCATTCGAAAGCTCTGTTTATGCCCTTTCAGGGATAGGTACTTGTTTTACGTTCGGGGTCTTATTTAGGCATGAAAATTATCACGTAAACAGCCCTATTTTGGCTAAAAACACCCCGCTGGGCGGTACATATAAATAAACCGCATAGGCCGCTCGTAAGGATTTAAAATCCATATTATAATTTGGTGTCACACAAGTCGTGGGGATAAGTATGCTATAATTAATGATATAGTATAGATTTTCGCCTACTCTTATGACTTCAGAAAGCTACCTTACATTTGTTATTTTTTAAAATGTACTATTTATTTAAACTAATACAGCATTGTCTTTTCTTTTAAATGCTGTGCAATCTCAGACAACTAATAACATATTCTCATATTCTCATGCAATTGACAACAGTGATAGTCATTGGTCGACCATCACTCTCTAACCTCGGAAACACAAACTACGTCAACTAAGCATTACTCTTGGCATAATTGGTAAGCACACACACACACACACACACTCAGAATATTGTGTGCCTCAATAAGCATTATCGGAGTGAATATGCTTTTTATAGATAATTATTTTTGGTTGTAACATGGAACACTTAGCAAAGTCATTATTTAGCAACAGTATTAAATGTATGCTACGCAATTGAGATACATAGCATAAGCATATATTGCGTGACACCTCATGTAATAGTGGGTGGAATAACAATATCCATTATGTGCGTTTGCGTATGCGTGCGTGTGTGCATGCCTGCTTGTTTGCATATGCTTGTGGCGTGTTATAGTGTAGTAATTATAGTTCAGAAATATATACATAAAAGTTATGTTGTAAGAACAGAAATATATATTTATTTGAATATAAATTACCACAGTAATCCTTTGTATTTTAATTAGTATAACTATAATAATGGTTTTCAATGCAAGTCACGAGTATATATTGTCTCCAGGCATACCAACAGTTATATTCTGCACATTTTTCTAATCAAAACAACTTCACAGGAAGCACATCAAGCACCTGTTATTTGTTAGCATTGAAAGATAACGCAAGTGGGTCAAAACCATTATATTGTTAAGGACAGTAAAGATAGAGGGTATATATTGATATCGTGACACATGTTGGCATGCCTGAACAGGTGTAAGTGTGGCATTTTCAGAGGTGTTTGGGTGGCGAGGAATTGAGCCATACCATTTTCAACTTTCTGTAATGAGACAAAAGAGGTCAAAATAGCATACACGTCTACAGTGAGGTAACGGAAGTTTGATGATGCAGAGTATTTCAGTCCTTATCTAGCTGTGCAATAGATCGTTAATACAATCAATCATAAAATACGGTTGCCAGCTTCATTTTAATTTTGTACATACCAATTGTCCTGGATGGCATAGAATACATAGTCATTTGCTTTATTATATATACCTATGGTAGTTCATCAACTAATTTACTTTCGGAATACGATTATGTTGAGTTAATAGGTATAGGCCAAATAAACAAGAGTTCATGGCCAGTAAATGTTTGTAAAACTGTTTTGTAAAACGTTAAATGATAGTAAAATACTGTAATCAAATAAGATTAATATGTAAATCGCCCATGATCAATTTGTACAAAAGGCTAATACACTATTTTTGTTTGTTTGTTTGTTTTGTATAACCAACCTTTCCTAAACAATAATACCCCCCCCCCCCCCCCCGCAAATCTAACTACGCCATCTATGGGACATAATATGCAACAGATTCAGGGTTGGGGGAGTGAGCGATCTTACTAGTATCAGAGCGAAAGACTCCCAGCGAAATTACCATAGGTGGCCCAGTCGGAAAGGTGACCGACTGTACATCGGAGAACAGCGAGGACATGTGAATAGGTAGACCATATTAGGAGTTATGTGATCGGGAATTAGGTCCTTAATTCTAAAAAAAAAAATATATATATATATTTAATTCTAATGTTGACTGTTGGAAATTTCGAACAAAGAATGTTGGCAATTTATATTTCTGAGATCGTAGCTTGTATGACCATAAAAAGGCAATTTTACATATTTGATTAGATTCGGTACATTTTGAAATTAATATTACATCTCACTATTCAATAATTTATTAGGATTCATTATATCCATCTCTCATAATTCATTTGAAGGTGTTTTAGTTACAGTGAACTATACATATGTGGGGGACTGTACACCTTGGAGATCATTCAACCCTTCAAATTCATGACTCAGATTCCTTTCCCACACATTGAAAGCTTACTCTTGCACTTTGATGTCGCCCATGCACTGATCGTATGACCAGTTAATATCACGTGTTGGAGAGGTGCTTTGAGGTGACCAAGAGAGGTAAGAAGTAGGAAGGAAGATTTGAGTTAGATAGACTCGAACCTTGGGCACGACAAGACAGCCTTAGAGATTTCCTCTCAACATAGAACATTCTCGTTCATATATAATTAGTACAGCTCTATACATAATTCAGTTGTTACTTAATAATTAAAGTGGTATACTGATACAAAACAGATCCTTTCCTTTTCCTCTTACCCATAAGTATTATTATTTTATTTATAAGGTTTAAGATGTAACGGTGGCAGCATTACTTTAACCCGTACAGCCCCAGCGACGCGTCTGACGCGTCGGCGATGTATGTAACGCACAGCCCCAGAGACGCGCCTGACGCGTCACCCTAATTGCGCCGACCGTAACCTCAGGTGTAGCCACTCAAGAGGGCTCAGATTTGTATGGGAACTGTGTACGTATCCCACGCAACCGTGCCGATGGTTGAAAACTCTCAAAGTCCACGTGCGTGCGCGTGAGTGCGCAATAACCTGTTTTTTGGGGGTAATTGCCTTCAATTTTTTACTCTTATAAAATACGTTTTCGGGGGCTCTGTAGGACCATTTTTTAAGCTCTTTGACTGGTTTTTCATGGTTTTTCCTTCATTCCTAACCCATTCGCTATTGTTTCTGGAATAAAACCAATTTTTGAAAACCGGCCGGGTTCTGGTGAACAAACATTACAAAACTAGCCGGGGCTCCACGGGTTAACTAAATAAAGATAGTACTATTATCTATCTTATATATCTATCAACGAGCAGAGGACGGAGAGCTGAGATCTACTTACAACATCAACTTCAATCAACCTATTATATAACTCATAAGGACAGACAGACACCCTTAGTCTATAAAGGTGTTAACCCTCTCCGACATATGACGCGATTTTGATCCTATTAGGGATACTGAGTTCACTGCTCAATAGGTGGCATTCTGAGAGTGAGGGTCTGAGTCTGGAGGGTGAGACGGTGAAGCACTTGAGCGAAGCAACCAGCCGCTTCAGAGATGGAGCTGCTTCGAGCCATGATGGATGCTTCACATGTCTCACTCCCCAGACTGGAACAAGACCTCACGGGCTTCACCGTGTTGAGCGGTGGAATGTACAGGCTCTCAGCCTATGCCCGAGAGAGAGTAGATGGAATATAGAAAAAACAAAAAAAAAACTTTAAAGCTTTTGTTACCATCAGGGGTATTTAGAAACCTTTAGTTTAGTTACTTCAACCTCTGCAGTTGTCTTTGAGTTAGCTGTGGGCAGAAAGCGAATTTTGGAGAGGTAAGTATAAGAATGAGAGAACTCTATTTCTTATTGCTAATCTGGCAACCTCTGCGTCATATGAGTCTGAAAGGGTTAATATGTGGAATCAGTTAAATGATGAAGTTGTGGGTGCGGGGAATATCCACATATTTAAAGTCAAATTAGATCAAAGATTCTTGGGAAGTGGGACAATATGAACATAAATACTATGATTAGGTGAATTAGATGAGTACACATACACATACTGTACACACACACACACACACATATATAGCCCACTACCACTGACCAAAGCCTAAACTGGTTTATCTGTTGCCCTATACTCTATAAAATCAATTATATAAACAAACTTTACTAAATAGAGCGTATAGTTTATGTTCTAGCTATTCCCTTCTGCATCAATAATTTAAAGAAAAAGAACAAATATTTTGTAAATAACAACTACAGCCTTTGTTTATTTAAAACAATTCTGAAGTCCTTCTCAAACATTTTGCAAACAACACTTGTCAGTGACTCTGGTCTATAGTTTAGCGGCTGTTCCCTACTCCCACCTTTCTAGATTGGTACTATATTTACTATATTAGCTCTTTTCCAGTCTAGTGATAATTTGCAAACTTCAATAGAGTACTTATTTTTTTCATATAAAGCTTTTACCAATTCGTCAGCACATTCTTTTAAAATCCATCCTGCTATATTGTCTGGGCCCACACATTTTCTCACATCTAGTCCCTTCATAAGTTCTAATAGTTCCTCTGGTTGGAAGATAATATCCCCCAATTTTCCATCATGTTTGTGTATAAGCTATGGTTCCAGAAATGTTCATCCATAGCATAAGCTGAATTTAATGTATTATTCATAATTTCACAAATATTTTCATCATAAATATTGAGTTCTTTTCTCAGCTTCTTTATTTTGTCCTTAATCTTCATTTTACTATTTGCGTCCATGCAGTACAATTTAGGATCAGTTACACATTTATCCACAATGTTTTTTTGTTTTCACAACTCCTTGCTTCCTGTTTCCTAATTCTGACATACTCATTTCTTAGCCTCCTATATTTAGTCCAGGTGTGTTCATTTCTCCTTCTGGCTATGTTCCATGACTTAGTTCTATTATCCCTAGCTATTCTACATATGCCATTGAACCAGTATTTTATATTTTCAGTCTTAGTTCCTTGTTTTGGTACATACCTGTTTACAGTATCATAATAAACAAATTTAAACACTCAGTATTCCTCCTTAGCATTCTCTTTCTGTTCAATTTCACTCCAGTCTGTATCCCTGAAGCAACTTTTTAATAACTTAAAGTCTGATTTCCCACAGTTCAATCTCCTTTCTTTATGTTCTTCTCTCTCTTCAATTACCACATGATCACTATTTCCCAGCGGAGGTAGGTATTTAGTATTTGTAATCATAGTTGGGTATCTGGTAAACACCAAGAATAATCTAGACGATTCATCATTACCCCCTTCTTAATGGGTTTTCTTAAATATTTTGAATTACCAGGTTTTCTGTAACCAAGTTTACTAGTATACATTCCCTCCAGAACTCGTATTACTATCTGCGTTTCCCTCCTCCCAATTGACATCTCTACAATTAAAATCCCCTACCAATATTGACTCGTTGTTTCTGTGAATTAATTTGTCCATAGTGTTAAGCATCCCATCTTTTAATTCTTGGTATTCTTCCTCTTCTCAGGCCCTCGTATATGGTGGCATATATGCTACCGCAAAATCAGTGTTTTCAATATTTTCATTAATCACCTCCACTGCTAATATTTCTGCTTTATATTGTTTTAAATTTATCATGTTAACTTTAAATTTATTGTGTGTAATAATTAATAGCCTTCCACTCATCTTTCTCTTCCTATCACTTCTCCACAAATTATGGTTATCCCATCCCATCACTTCCAAATTCACATCTGTATTTAATTTTGTTTCACATCAACACATTATCATGGGTTTTTATTGTCTTATGAAGTCACCAATGTCCAATTGTTTACACCAAACCATCCACATTGCAATAGACCAGTTTGCACTTGCTACTTTTATAGTTTATACTTGTGTTTGTTACCTCGTTTTTAATTCCTCTTCTTCGACAACTCCCCCTCCTTCTCTCCCCCGACCTCCGACCTCCTCCATCACTCCCTCTCCTTCCCCTCGTCTACGCCCTCCTCCCTCCCGTCCTCCTCCTCCCTCCACCTCCTCCTCAAATACAATTTCTTCACTTTCCCGTCCGTATTTCGATAGAAAAATGGTTCTTAGCTACTTCTGACCTTGTATCGTTCTTTTATCTTACTTCCTTTGTTATTTCTCTAATGTATGTGAGATTGTGTGTGTGTGTGTGTGTGTGTGTGTGTGTGCATTTTTGGGGGGAGCGTTTATTCTTTGAGACGTTTCACTATACATCTGTCATCAGGCTAAAATAGTAATGAAATAAGCATGCATAAACACAAGTACATAGTAATAAAGACAATCATTATAATAGTTTAATAGTTATTATGCTTGTGTCGTTCAACGTAAATTTAATTAAATACTAAAGTTGAAACAATAATTTGCATATTCTTAAAACATAATTAAACATATTATATACCTATTGATTAAGTAGATGTTGCTTCCCTAGATACTGATAGTGGACTAACAATGACAGAGAAAGAAGTATGACGTATACACATTTGTGTGGTTTCGAGATAGGTTTCACTTTAATGTGTGAAGAGGGCAAGAAGATGTCGAGTTATTTCATTCTGGAGAAAAGTTATTTATATATAATCATTTCAATATTTTAAAGTTGTTGGGGTTTCTAGCTTGCCATAGAATGAATTTTTGTTTTAAATTAATTGGGTGACTATTGTTATGTGAATATGTACGGTAGAATAATTAAAAGGGGAAGTAAATTACTTACCTATTCGGGCAGTTTTGCCGTTGTGTTCATGAAAACTAAGCGTTAAATTTTGCTCAGTTTTGCCGACATATCGAGCTTTACAGATCGAACATACTGACTGGCAATTTATATTGGAATTGGAAAAGGAAAACAACAACTCATTATCATCTCGAGGGACTGGAGTTCTCGAAAAGGAATTCCAGTCCTGACACTATTTTTGTCTTACAGTGTGCTGGCTTAAAAATCCAGAAGGGTTGATAGCCTCTGAACTCATATTTTAACTAACTATCTTTGAAGGTGTCCTATGTTGCTGTTGTCCCCGAGTTATTTACTGTTGGTGTTTGGTAGTGAGGAAGGCGTTGGTAGTGTTCGGTAGAAGGCGGTGAAGACGGTGGATGCTCTAGGCCAGGACGAAGGGTGAGTGCGTTAAATATGCCGCGATTATTGGTCGATTTTATTCAGATTACGAAGGGTATGTGGAAGTTAGAGGGTTCATCTAGATAGTATTTACCCTTTGGATGCCCACAGATCCTTCCTCAGCTGTATACAATCGTCTAAAGATATCCATAATTAACTGTTAAAATACGTCATAATCCTCAAGGGGTTAAATATATATCGCAATGTTTAGTCTGAATTGCTGTTGCTTTTTGTCTGCCTCCACTTATTTTAATAATGTTCCATGTTATTGTCATTTGCATTTCATTCTTGCTTCATATTTTGTGTAATGGACTTCTTTGCGTTTTTGCCTCATTATATATATTTTGTTTTTCCATACGACACTTCCTTTCAGTTGGCTGTTAATTTTATTGTGTGTTTATAGAGTTCCGCCTTGCAGGATTTTAACACTGTGTTTCACCTCAGACTTGTTTTATTAACAAGTTATTTATGGTTTACCACATCACAACAATCACCACACTAAACAGTGCATCACTCTCACAGTCTGACACACCACAACAATCACCACACTAAACAACCATAATAACTACCACACTCCACAGCTTCCCAATATCTTGACCCACAGCCAAAATAACTACCACACTCCACAGCTTCCCACTATCTTGACCCACAGCCATAACTACCACACTCCACAGCTTCCCACTATCTTGATCCACAGCCATAATAACTACCACACTCCACAGCTTCCCACAATCTTGATCCACAGCCATAATAACTACCACACTCCACAGCTTCCCACTATCTTGACCCACAACTATAATAACTACCACACTCCACAGCTTCCCACTATCTTGACCCACAGCCATAATAACTACCACACTCCACAGCTTCCCACTATCTTGACCCACAGCCATAATAACTACCACACTCCACAGCTTCCCACAATCTTGATCCACAGCCATAATAACTACCACACTCCACAGCTTCCCACTATCTTGACCCACAACTATAATAACTACCACACTCCACAGCTTCCCACTATCTTGACCCACAGCCATAATAACTACGACACTCCACAGCTTCCCACTATCTTGACCCACAACTATAATAACTACCACACTCCACAGCTTCCCACTATCTTGACCCACAACTATAATAACTACCACACTCCACAGCTTCCCACTATCTTGACCCACAACCATAATAACTACCACACTCCACAGCTTCCCACTATCTTGACCCACAACTATAATAACTACCACACTCCACAGCTTCCCACTATCTTGACCCACAGCCATAATAACTACCACACTCCACAGCTTCCCACTATCTTGACCCACAGCCATAATAACTACGACACTCCACAGCTTCCCACTATCTTGACCCACAACTATAATAACTACCACACTCCACAGCTTCCCACTATCTTGACCCACAACTATAATAACTACCACACTCCACAGCTTCCCACTATCTTGACCCACAACCATAATAACTACCACACTCCACAGCTTCCCACTATCTTGACCCACTGCCATAATAACTACGACACTCCACAGCTTCCCACTATCTTGACCCACAACTATAATAACTACCACACTCCACAGCTTCCCACTATCTTGACCCACTGCCATAATAACTACGACACTCCACAGCTTCCCACTATCTTGACCCACAGCCATAATAACTACCACTCTCCACAGCTTCCCACTCTCTTGATCCACAACTATAATAACTACTACACTCCACAGCTTCCCACTATCTTGACCCACAACCTTAATAACTACCACACTCCACAGCTTCCCACTATCTTGACCCACATCCATAATAACTACCACACTCCACAGCTTCCCACTATATTTTCCCACAGCCATAATAACTACCACACTCCACAGCATCCCACTAACTTGATCCACAACCATGATAACTACCACACTCCACAGCTTCCCACTATCTTGACCCACAGCCATAATAACTACCACACTCCACAGCTTCCCACTATATTAATCCACACTCCACAGCTTCCCACTATCTTGATCCACAACTATAATAACTACCACACTCCTCAGCTTCCCACTATCTTGACCCACAGCCATAATAACTACCACACTCCACAGCTTCCCACTATCTTGACCCACAGCCATAATAACTACCACACTCCACAGCTTCCCACTATCTTGACCCACAGCCATAATAACTACCACTCTCCACAGCTTCCCACTCTCTTGACCCACAGCCATAATAACTACCACACTCCTCAGCTTCCCACTATATTAATCCACAGCCATAATAACTACAACTCCACAGCCTCCCACTATATTAATCCACAACCATAATAACTACCACACTCCACAGCCTCCCACTATCTTTACCCACAGCCATAATAACTACCACACTTCACAGCTTCCCACTATAATAACCCACAGCCATAATAACTACCACACTCCACAGCCTCCCACTATCTTTACCCACAACCATAATAACTACCACACTTCACAGCTTCCCACTATATTAACCCACAGCCATAATAACTACCACACTTCACAGCTTCCCACTATATTAACCCACATCCATAATAACTACCACACTTCACAGCTTCCCACTATATTAACCCACAGCCATAATAACTACCACACTCCACAACTTCCCACTAGCTTAACCCAAAGCCAAAATAACTACCACACTCCACAGATTCCCACTATATTAACCAAAGCCAAAATATCCAACTCCACAGATTCCCACTATATATAATACAAGCACTCACCCTGTTCCCTGACAATAACCGTCACACATTACACACCTCACTTCAACTCATCTCACAGCTCTCGTCTTCAATAATTGCACATTTTGTTCGCGAGAGAGTGCCATGCTTACTTATGTTTCAATAACAATATTTTTTTCCCCAGACATTTTTCAGACATCTAATTTTGGGTTAACTAATAAGACACATTAGGGTAATACATGTCCATTGTAATACTGTATGTATTGTACCTTCTCCACAAATCACTGAACAGCTTTTGGCAAATGTTCTTGTGAACTCTTGCGATTTCCTTTATTTAAATATATCCATCCGGATTGATGTTCAGATCACATCAGCTATACATTAATTAATACGTCATTTATATTTATACATATATAGCTGATTTCATCTGAACATAAATCTAAATTAATACATTTTGTTATGTTTTGGACGAGGTGAAATGACACAAACAATAGGCTAAATATTAAATTCAAGACTAATGTCAGAACACTAAAAAATATCAAGGTTCAAGGAAACTAGAATATAAACTATTAGTTTAATTAAATTAAGTATTATAATATACAAATACAATTCAGTCACTTCAGGATGAGTTTTAAGAATATATAATGCACTAAAAGTTGACTTAACAACAAAGAGAATGATTGACCAGAAATACCAGACCAGACCAGATGGCTGGAGTATAGTAGGAAAGAAGAGCAATTGGGACAGAGGAAGTACAAGCAGAGAAGTGAGAAGTACAGTGGAAGACTGAAAGTTCTCGGGCTCAACCAAGTTGCTTCATTATGCAAGTGAAAAATAAATAAGTATATACCCTACTGAAACAATGCAATCTTTAACACCTTATTAGCGGGCTAGCGGTTTATTTATATGTACCGCCCAGCGGGGTGTTTTTAGCCAAAATAGGGCTGTTTACGTGATCATTTTCATGCCTAAATAAGATCCAGAGCGTAAAACAAGTATCTATCCCTGAAAGGGCATAAACAGAGCTTTCCAATGACACCATAACGATCCTTTTATGATGGCTATTTTTCTTGCAACAACCGCGCAACACGAGTGCAATAAGCATGTAATTCGGTACTTTCCCCATACAATTCAGTATGTAGCGAGTGAGAGAGGGAGGGTGGGATTCGTGTCAGTAGGTTCGCCGCGGTGGTCTGGAGCAGTCATACGCTCGCTACTCTCCTGCCACCACTTGTCTCTCTCTCTCAGCAACATTACGTGCTGAAATTGCCACACGACCTATGTCGTGCGCCGCCAGATAGTCCAGATTTATTATACTCGACTTATGTTGCGTGCCGACATACTGTATAGGGGTTAAACAGTTAAAACATGCCAGACTAAATATTTTCCCAAGATAACTGGAAATAGTTAATATAATTATGTGTAATCACTAAAGGAAATGCACAACGTATTAACAAATACAATACAATTAATTAATACAGCTATTTAAATGAGAAATAAGCACTAAAATATCACTTGAGAAAATATTCCTTCTGAAAATACAATAATAAGGAGTAACTAGATTAATCTGATCCATTTCACAAACTTGGAAACTAATCACAAATAAATTCAATGTTTTTCAATCAATATTAAAGCACTCATAAGGAAATAAAGAAATAATAGTAATTTACAGTAAACTTAATGACAACTAAATATTAACTGATCACTAGAATTATGAATGATTTAGCAATTAGCCTACATATGAAAATAGCACTGAAATATACATAATAGAATATAGGCTAATAATAATAATACTAAATACACAATTATATCCAATGTACTCAACACTCAGGAACACAGGTAATAATTGCAGGTTGCGAATATCTGTTGATGGTAGCCAGAACACTATATAACAACACTAGGTATAAATTACTATGTACAAGCAGGAGAGAGAGATGGGCAGACGAGATGCTAAGGTCAGCTGGTCGAGAGTCAAACTCAGAGGGTGCGCCGCGTATAATTATATAGGCTTACACGCTCGAGGCTGCAGAGAGTTCCCCAAACTCCGAGAATAAGCTAGACAGCCAGGCGCCGCTGCCTCCATACGAGACATGAACACGAGAATGATGATGCAATCATACTCACCCTTACGAATCAAGAACTTTCTCTAAAATGCGTATATTAACCCTATGACCATTGCACTAATTTATTTTATATATTATTTTAGCTCACATTACTTAACAATTTGCATAAAGAAAATCGCAAGAACTCACTAACATAATTATGTCAGTAGCTGTACCTACTCTTTTAATAATTACAAAATATATTCATAGATAGCTTCATATCGAACACATTAATTACTGTCTTAATTATTAAGGCCGGGTAATTCATGTTGTTATACACGATCAATGACCACACATATGTTGCACGACCACATACATGATTCATAACCACATATCATACACCTGTTACAAGATGACATAATGTACTTCAACATCACACATCTACTTCATAATCACACTTACGGTTCATGACCACACATTTGTTATATACTGTATATGAGATGATTGTGACTACTGCTTTCTTATAGTTACAAATGTTTCATAACCGAACCTGTTTCCTGACCACATATGTGTATAATGAACATACACTTGTGTTATGAGTACACACATGATATATGACCAAACACACTGTATGTTGCAAGTTTCATAATCACACATCTGTTTCAAGACGGATCAGCCAATTACCTGTTTAGAACAGGTACATTGCCATTGTATGATACTATGAATTATAGAGCAAAATCCTTGTAATGCTCTCTAAACACTTATATACTTGCCCTCTACTGTACCAGAGGGTATTACCATAAATATACCCTCCAGTACCAGGCAATGTGGCCAAAATGGCTTCAGAATCGAGAGCAAACACCCTTCCACCTTAAAAGATGGAGGAATACTGACCCTCCTAGCCTGTGGGACAAGAAGAATCTAATAAGAAGCGACTCTCTGCTTTTGGTTGTAGGCCCCTGATACTTATCCCATCTAACGACAAGCACCCATCAATAGAGAACAGTTAATTTCGAACAGTAACTTTACAGTTTATACCCCTCACTAGAGAATGTACCGTTCTTTAGAAAACGGGTATATTAGAGCTATAACTACATAGTTTCTAATATATATGAGCTACCGCTTGCAGTACTCGATATCTCATAATTTTCAACATTTCATAATAGCTCTTATAGGCTTATATATAAATAGTACGCTATTGTTGTCACTCATGATGGTTTAATTGTGATCCTCATTTTGTCATTATCATTATTGTCCTACCTTATAGTCCATATGGTACTACAACTAAATATATTGTGTTACATTCCATGTATATCTAGTATTTGTGCAGCAACTTTACCTTTTTCTGTATAAAATACATTACCTAATATATTACCTTTGTTATATGTGTAGGTTACTCAACGTCTATATCTTGTATTGGTTTTGTTCCTTACATTTAAATTTGTATCAGTACCTGTATGGATTTCGTCCATACATGTTCCCCATAGTGTTCGTACGTTTTCTGAAAAGTAAATCATCAAACACACACACACTGTGTTTCATACAGTTCCTCATATTACTTGCACTGCTTAACCTGGGAACGGCGAGAACACTCTTAAGATGTTTTACTGGGTGACCGCGAGAAAGCTCTCAAGAGGGAAGGCCTAAACAAAACTTTTAACCCTCTCACATCCTTATGACGCAGAGGTTGCCAGATTAGCAATAAGAAGTAGATTACTCTCACTCTTATAATTACCTCTCCAAAATTAGTTTTCTGCCCACAGCTAACTCAAAGACAACTGCAGAGGTTGAAGTAAATAAACTAAAGGTTTATAAATACCCCGGATGGTAACAAAGGCTTTAAAGTATCCCAAATAGGCTCAAAAATTGCGTCAGGACGTGAGAGGGTTAAAAGGCCCCAGTAGAATTATTATTATTTGTTTTCCCTCCATACCTCATATCGCTCCTCCACATCCCCTCCTTCCCCCCTTCAATTATCACCTATTTTCCCTGTTATTCCCTTATTAATTGGTATATTTTTGTGTAAACATTTCCAAACCGATCTTAGGCTGTGATCATGTGTGTGTTACGTAAGGTAGAGACCGGGAGAGTGTGAGGGACTGGCTCAGTACTGCTTCAACCCTCGAGAGAAGAGGGTGTGAGGCCGGCTGGCTCACACTTGATGAATGAACCGCTCTCTAACAATTCGCGATTTTGTCCATCTTAATGATATTCCCACTTGTTTTATTGTTGTTACAGGTTACTATCTGCATATTAAAGGTAAAATAGGCGCACATGAATAATTAATAACGGTATTTATCGTAAAATGACGATTATAGGCAGGAATGGAGCTTAATATTGCCGCCCAGAACTGGGGTGTTCACATCACCCTGCGCGCGCTTGCCGGGTTAATTGGGGAGGAGTAAATAAAGACATACTATGCATGCCAGGAACAGTTACCTACTTCTGTGTTAGCAACATTTACGGGTATAGTGAGGTCTGGCAACATTTGTGTTCAGGAAATATATACCCTATCCTATATTTGGGATTGATTGAAGACAAATTGATTATACTTTATATTTATTAGTCTAAAGTACTATCAACGCAATTACTACCTTTGTTTAGTTCAATTTCATTTAAATGTGAAATTAATATTTGTGAAAATCTGTCCGTCCGACTGACGTCAGTTCGTCAACGGCAGGGCCGGTCCGGGCTGGTAGCCATTGTAGGTAGGGGAGTTGAAGAGTGCTACAGGTCTTGTCTCCCTACCTATCGTGACCATTTATTGTGCCTGTTTATTGTTGGTAAGTTCCATGTCATACACTTTGTATTTTTGAGTGAATAGTAATAGTTATACACTATTTTGTAAGGGAAGTTATGGACAACAGTATCACTGCATATACAGTTAAACTTAAGCTATGTCATATGGTGTTTATAATGATGTATATTTATAAATTTCACATGATTTAAGGCTGTACTGTACAGTAAGCTTAGAAGGAATATACTGCATTGTTCTAGGCTGGGTTGTCTTGGCAGTGTGGGCCTACTGTGACTAAGTTAACCAGGAGAAGGGATATCACTTGGTTAGGATAATTATATTTCTTCTTAAAATGTGTATCTTTTAACATTAATGTTCTTATTTGGTACAATTGTTATCACTGTGTAGTGTTTGGTGTTTGAGCCTCGGTACGAGGTGTCCTGGGTTGAGTCCCGGGAGGATCAAATACTTTCATTAATCATTTGGATATTAAAATTGATATGTGTGTGACTAATGTTAAGAATGTAATTTACTTAAATACTCTGAGCTAGAATATTTAAAGGATGTTGTTGTAGTTGCTGATCCTAGGGCTGCCTGGCCGAGCAGCCCCGGGGCCCCAAGCTAGGCTAGGCCATGATGATTGACTGCTTAAATCTTTCAATGTAACTGGGTATTTTCTGCTGTATTATGTATATTTTCATAGCGAATATTATTTTAAAGCAAAATGTCCATACTATTATAGTGCTTTGTTTATGAGAAAGGAATGTTAACCCATGGACTGCAAAGTTAATTGTATTTTGAGCCCAAGGTAACTACTGCTAGCCAATTAATGATTTGTATGTGGGATAGCAATAATTAATAACATAAGGTTTGTTACAATTGCATATTTGAGAATTCATTTACATGTTTGTTCGCAGAAACGACTAACTTATGGCTGGTGTGTTGTTGGATAAAGTTGGACATCTATAAGTAGTTTCTTGTACCCGCATTCGACACAGTTAGGCGACTACACATACCGATACGCAATTATCTCTCACGAAGGAATGTGCGAGACAACCACAGCAATCATCCCAGTGACTGTCTCTCGAGTAATTTATGTTTCTGCAGCTCTACCCATACACATCATACACTAATAAATTCACATCCCTTCAGCAACAACATTACCAAAAGTGTGGAACACATGTTCATGTTGTATATGTTTTATATACATTTTCTCTCGATCGATGTTACGTGTTTACTATTCAGGTCGACCACTGCACCATAGTACAATGCTAGGGGAATTTCTCCACTACCGTTTATTGTTTTTCTGTGTATTCATGAATATTCTATAAGCAAGTAATTCCAAACTCACACTCCACAAAAACTAAGAACATAACATTGAGGGTATGTCTTACATTAAAGATAACCAATCAGGTGAATGACATAATTATAATACAACATGAGTAGATTTAGCTATTTATTTATATTATTTAAAACATCTGTAAATTGTGGAGCATCAGACGTCAGACGGCCAACCCCGCTATACTGGTCAACTTAAAATTAGCTGCTTCACACGACACGGGACTTATTCAGCTGATCAGGTGTTTTCGTCTTCAGATTGATGGCAAGGCACTTGAGCCATAACAAACATCTGTAATGATACAAATGCCAGCATTCATGAGTCAGCTATTTACCGAGATGATGTCTCTGGAATCTTGATTCAGTCAGCCTTGATTATATACTCGTATGTGAGTATACTATATGCTTTACACTCGTAGATACACCCTACTTATGACTAAGCACTTCACCATTACCTTTGGGAAAGAAGTGATCTATGAAATGCTTTTACTTTCGCTTGAATTTTCCACAAACAACACAGCTGTGACCGTGTTGTTTTGGTGCCATGTTTGTATCTGCCGTCACGCCATCTGGCAGCTCCCAGTGACATTTGTAAGTGTGCAGACGATGCACCACCGATGGCAGAGCCATCTTCAGGGGTGCTTGGTCAAGACTAGGGATCAATTGAGAGCTCGTTTAAGAGCTTTCTCCTTATTAGATTCTTCTTGCTGTGGGAGCTTTGATATAAGCTGAGAAGTGTTACCAACGTCTTAAAGCAGTGCGTACAAGTAGTGGTACAGTTGGTCAAAGTTCCCAGCTGACCCACCTTCGCTCTGGGGCTCGCAGAATTAGCTGGCAATACTCAGAACATATATTAACCTAGGCAAAGGAAATATATCAATAGTAAACTTGCATATAACACTATTTATAAATAATCATGAAATATCTACAATATGTCATAGCTCTGCTTAATTAATTGACACAATAATGGCTGATGGTATCCTTGAATCAAGGATACCATCAGCCGTTATTGTGTCACTTAATTAGGCAGATCTATGAATTGTTGGAGATATTTCATGATTATAAATAGCGCTATATGCAATTTTACTATTGAAATATTTCCTTTGCCTAGGTTAATATATGTTCTGACACTGATATAGCCGAAATCAGATCTACCAATCACAATCTCTGTAAGACAGACCTCTTTACTACACCAGTATTGCCAGCTAATTCTGCGAGCCCCAAAGAGAGGGTGGGTCAGCTGGAACTTTGACCAACTTTACCTGGTACCACTCGATATGGGCAGTCACAAGGACCGCATATTCTGGACGAACGTTGTCCGTTGCAGGTACTTACAAGTGACTATGTTTTTGTCGGCCAACGCACGTCGCTGGGACAGTAGGTGCTCTAACAACACTAAAACACAGTAAATGTTTGGCACAGCCATGAGTTATAATGCACTCACCCCCGCTCACTCTCGGTCTCTGTCTGTCTGTCTGTCTGTCTGTCTCTCTGTCTGTCTCTCTCTCTGTCTCTCTCTCTCTATCACACACATAGCCTGGTGTTGGCTCTCTGAACCACCATAGGCCATAAACACGCAACATTTACTGTAAGTAGTTGCCATTACCGTCCTTGTGACTGGTGGTAATGGTGGTTGTGGTGGTTGGGTGGCTGTGGAAGTGATAGCAATAATGGTGATGGTTTCATGGTGTTAGAGGAAATATGATAATGGATGATATTAATGGCGGTGGTGTATATGGTAGTGGGGATGCTGGTAATACTTTCTGTCGTCATTATGGTCGATGTATTTATTTATTTATATATTTTCTGTTTCTGGTTCTTGTATTCTTTTATTGGTAGAAGTGTTGACATTATTGTGGTAGTGTCGGTGATGAATCAGGTGAAAATAAAGTAGAATATGGGATGATGATGACGATGATGATGATAGGGAAAAGGACGATGTGTGTTGGATTGGAATATTGTCCTTCTGCCTATAGGCAAATAAACGGTGTGAGCATGGGCTCGAGCCTGAGACCCTTGTTTGCAGCTGCTTTACTTTGTAATAAGGAAGTTCAGTTGCTTGAAAGTTCTCCAGAGTTTAAGCTTATCTTCTATAGGCGCTGTGTAGAAACAACATTTTTAATTTTCAAAAATTAGGCTCATAATTACAATTTTTTTGGAATATATGAATAAGCAAAATAAAATCATTACAGTCACCTGTGAGAATGAACATAATGCTACATTAGCTTTTTGGGATGTATCTGTAACAAAATCACTAATAAGTTAACTACTGGTGTTTATAGGAAAGCCACTTTCACTGGATTAGGCTTAAGTTGGTTCAGCTACTGCCCAGAGATCTATAAGTTAAATGCAATCAAAACTTCAAGGAGCCTACGGTATTTGCTCAAACTAGTTCACGTTGCATAAAGACGTACGTTGGCCGACAATAAAAAAAGTCACTGGTAAGTACCAGCAACGGCCAACGTTCGTCCATAATATACCAGTCCTTGTAACTGCCCTTATCGAGTGGTACCACGTAACACTACGTGTACGCACTGCTTTAAGACATTGTACGTAACACTTCTCAGCTTACATCCAATAGTCCGGTGGCAGGGCCACGTAACCTTGCACTAAGAGATGGTAATAATTTAATTGCACTTTTCTATAGTATTTGGTCTCTACTTCAAATTCTGGGTGGGTGTTAGCTTCATACCCGCTTGCCTATTTCAGAAACCAAGATGGCCGCCAAAGAGGGTTGATTTAGAAAATCCTCCATATGTTCTGGATTGAGGAAACAATTATGATATTTTTATGCGCTATAGGTATGTTTTTGGATCCGATAAATCCTATTATGGCATTATTTTAACTTTTCCAGGACATATTTACCACAAAATCTCAAAAATAGCAGTCAAAATTACCAACACGAACAAGTTACTGTAAGCAAAACAAAAAAAATTACATAAATAAATCGATCGGTTCATTTCAATTCATAATATATATTGATATTAACATGTACAAATTAACAAATATCAGTTTATCTCGATACATCAACAAATTATTAATTTGTAAATGCATGATGGGTACTAATACCAAGAAGTATACATTATGTTCCAAAATATATTTCAACAATGCTTTTACTGAGGGCACAAAAATTACTTTCAAATTATGAAAAGAGAAACCCATACCATAAGAGAAAAAAACAAATATTAAAATTATTAATTGGAAATAATCAATTCGTGAAATGTAAGATACAAACAGATAATTTAAACTTTTACAGAGAACATAAACAGTTGTAACATTTGGAATCCTACTAATTGCTGAGAGGGAATTCGGGATGATCGTGCACTTAGTGACAAGTTTTTTAAATTTTGCATGGTGTTAGGTATGGGCATGAGGTTTTCAAAAACCATCGCAAACAAATTGAGCTCGACCTCTGGTGGCCTGTTTGCACAAATTTCAATATGGCCGTCACCCGGGAAAGTGTTTGTTATACTACCGCTTTATGTTACCTCTAGAACCTTTTGAAATGTCAGTTTTTCCATTGTTTTTAGTACAAGCAATCCACAGCCAAGATGTATTTTTTAATTGAAGGTAATGTAACGTTAAAAGTCATTTTAAGGTCATTTCAGTCAAAAATTGGGTAATTCTGCATAAATACAACTCCTGTTATTTTAGGTTTTAGTTATTTTATTTTTGTATTGTAATGCTTTGAAAGTGTGTATTTTATTGTTTGAAAGTGCGGAAAGAATTATTTATTAGCATTTGCATTGTTAATTTAAATCCAATACCCCAACATTCTAGGAGTTTACTAGATTTAGTCAACTTTGAAAAGACATTAGCCTAACCTAACAACCTTACCCTAACCTATCCTAGTATTATGGGTGGGGGCTGTCAACCCCACCCCCCCGCTGATTGGGTATTAAAACTATAACAAAATTGATAGGATAAAGTCTATGGTGTACACTCTGCAATCTTCAGTTTTGGCTGTTGATAACAGGAAAGTACCAATAAATATATATTGACTTCTTGTAGGTGAAGCTCCACTCGGATTGGCTACTGAACATCGAGGAGGAGCCTCCAAGGAGGCTAGAATGTAAACAAAGTGTCCTGGACTGGCTGTACAAAAATAACTGATAATGTTATAGGGGACTGAAAATAAATTTGACAAAATAAGAAAAGTAGCACTTATACGCATATCACTAAGGTCCCCTAAGTAAGGTAAGAGTGAAAACAAATAATACCATGAGACAGGAATCCCGTAATCGAGGAGTTGTTGTTCTGCAGAATAGCCAAAAAAATGTGTAAGTACTTAAAGTGGCCTATATAAAGAGAGAACATTTGACTCTACATCAATGTTTTTTACTCTTGGGAGTTCGTTTCTGACATGCTTAAATTTTTCAGACTTACAATATGATAAGAAAAGCCATATGGCCTTTGTGACGTCTACCAGCGTTGGAAGAATCGACTCTCGTTAGCCACCAGCGCTCGCCAGGGACATCAAAATGGGCTACAGTTATCAGAGAATGTTGTTCTTTCCTTCCTAGTACTCGCAGTGTCACAGACAGTCCAGTGGTGGTCTTTATTTTCGTCTGTGACAACGGGAAGTATTTTATATCATTAATAGAATATAAGATGCATTGTGTAGAGTTAAGGAGAGAGAGAGAGAGGCGAGAGCGTGGTGGTAATATGTGCGTGTGTATGTATGTGCTGCCTCGCTCGGAGGAGTTTTCCTGCTCGCGCGGGCTTTCCCTCGCCTTTGATTGCAGGTGGCTCCTGGCGCGTCCTAGGGGCCTGCTCCCTTGTGACGCCTCGGCCCGTGATTGGCCGACCATCGCGCCCTTGCGGGCTCCTGTGTAACTAACCTCCTCCATGAGGGTTCCCAGGAGCTGCCCTCCTCAGGACAGGCTTGGCGCGCATTCTTCTAACATCCCTTTGCATACTCTCTCCCGATCACCCCCTTTACCACTGTCTCTCTCTCTGACCTTCTTCTTTTCCATTACTTCTCGTATTTATTCAATTACTTGTCCCCTTGGGATCTGCATACGGTTTCCATAGCCAGCCCATTGTATTGCATGCGCCGTCCTCTGTGATGTTTACATGTACTTAGAATAGGTTTGAGGGTTCTTAGTTAGTATAGGTTAAGAACTCTGTGTGTCTTCATTATTGATTTAGTGTTTCTGCTCTTTTATTTAATGCTAGACTGGGATAAAGTTACTGTAGTCGTTGTCTCCGATGTGTCTACGGTTTACTTATACCTACACGACTTCGACCGGTCCTGTGGTAGCCTGGGTTGTCTTTTCGGCTGCATCTTTTGCGAGTGCAGCATTGTGTTGACTGAGGGCTTTGGCCTGTTCCAGTTCCACACTTTGCTGCCTATTTGCTTGTCTTTTGAGGGTCGCCAGGATAGAACCAGATACTTGTGATCTGGATCTATCAAGAGAGCACCCCAGTCAATTAACGTAACTTAAAGAATGCAGTCTTAAGGACATCGCTAGGCTACGAGCCTGTCTTGCTCAACCCCAGTTCCTTACCTAGAGTGTCCCAGCTAGACATTATTAATTGAGTAGACACTTGTTAGTATTTAATATAAGCTCTTTCATATGTACGCATTATTATTCACAGCATTTATTAGTCTAGGTTGTTGCTCAGCCGCACAACCATAGCAGACTGTTTCGTTGATGAGGAAGTACTTCTTTTAGTGTCGAGTATTACTACTGTTGCGCATTTATAGTATTTTCGTGTCAGTTAACATTATATGTCCAATTTTAGTGTATTCCATTTACACGTGTGGTGTCCTGCCTCCTGCCTTTATATAATTTAAGATACGAGCATCTTATGAGCATCAAACTTTCTTCAAAAGTGTCCAGGTCTATGCTGTAGGACTATACTTCACTTTCTTTCAGATAGGAGTGAAGAGTTTATTGTTATTTAGAGTAACTGTATTGAAGCATCTTTTTATTGTATTAAATCTTGCAGTGATTTAATTGATCTTTCCATAGATTCCTTTTTATGCATTTTAACCTAACTTGCATCGTGTTTGTTAACAGGCTATATCAGTGTGGGTTAGCCTGAAGTAGAGTACATTTATGCCCAGTTAAGGATACCCCGTTATCGCAGATTAACTCTGGAGGGTATAGGTATTTTTGTTCGCCGGCATATAAGTTCGTGGGTTTGGATCTAGCGTACCGTTGTTGCATAGTGCCCTATTACTAGTCCAATCATTAAGTGCCCTTGTTTTATTCGTAGCCCCGTATCGTAACAAATGGCGACCTTGCCTAGTATCTTATCTTAGTCGTCATACCAAATGAACTAAGAAATAATTGTAGGAAAAAAAAATTGGACATTTGTTTTTGGAGGAATATTTTGGACACTTTGGATTTTTTTTTTTGGCAACGTAGTATAGCACTTGAGTTGTTTTCAAGCATTTTTTGAGTGAATAATGCTACATGAGAGTTTAAGTACTTCTTTTTTTTATAAACGTTGAGAATTTTCGGTAGACACTATGTCGAATGACGGATCAATGCACAGTGAGGACACAGTACGGGAAGCAGACTCTGAGGTGAAGACACTAGAGTAGTAACTAGTGAGGAGGATGCAAGGGAGTTTCTGGAGATGCCTATTACTGTTGACCGGGTGTCGGGGATTGATCGGTATGGTCTCCAGTGTTTGGCCACGGTCATGGGGCATGTTGGCACTAGCAGCATGACGAGAAGTGTCCTGGTGGTCTGTGTGCTCGGTGGGGCTTCGGGTGGAGCGGGAGCTGGGGCACCTTCGGCCCAGCCCCCATTCCACTCAACTCCTACCATGGCGCCACCTCGGGCTCCGGAGCCGAGGACGTTCCCGCAGGCCGATAGTCACTGGCAGCGTGGTTTGCCCCTGGGTGGATCACTGGGTGGGTCTCCAATTGTTGCATCTCCTCCTCCTCAAGGTTTAACTCCATATGATCTTCCAGCTTGAGATGGCTAAGATGGCTAAGCAGCAGGAATATCAGCTTGAGATGGCTAAGATTCAGCAGCAGCAGCAAGAGGCTGAGCTTAGGTTTCAGGCTGAGGAGAGAAAGGCCATACGTGAGGCTGAGCTTCAGGTTGAGGCTACGAAGTACTGTGCAGACATAGACCTTGAGAAGTCTCGGGTGGAGTCGACAGGGCAGCGTCTCGGTTCTGGGAATCGAGGTCTTGAGCAGTCTTTATCGCACCTTCTTAAGTTAGTCCCTGCATTTGACGAGTCGGGTGTCACCGAGTTTTTCCTGCGTTTTGAGAAGAAGTGCCAGGAGCACCAATGGCCCGAGGTTAAGTGGGCAGCCCTTGTTTCCTCTAGGTTGGTTGGCAAAGGACTCAAGGCATATGATGCATTGCCCTTGGAGTCTTGCATCGATTATGAGGTACTGAAGGAAGCTGTTCTGCGGGCGTACGAGTTACAACCAGAAACATATAGGTTGAAGTTTCGGGGTGTTACAAAGGGTCGTGAGTGCACTTTTCTAGAACATGCCCGGGAACTGTCTGATGCTTTGAGAAATTGGCTGAGGTCAGAGAAGGTGACGACGTTCGGAGAGCTTGAGCAGTTACTCCTTTTAGAGCAATTTTTCAAATGCAGAGGCAGCGACCTGACTTTGAACCTCAAAGAGAAACGTCCTAAAACTCTACAAGAGGCAGCTGAGATGGCTGACCTGAGATTATCACTGATCCGTGGGTGCGGGTCTGCACAACGGACCGATGCAGTTAACAAGGGGTGCAACACTCCACCCCCCCTGAGTCAGTGATACCACATTTAATAACAAACGCAAGAGCAATAATACCAATTTTGATCACAAACCTAAAACCGTCCCGTTTAAGAAAGGTCAGGGCCCTTCCCCACCTCAGGGGAAATCCAAGGGTGAAGTAGAGTGTTTTAAGTGTCATAAAAAGGGGCATTTTGCACTTTCCTGCCCTAGTAACCAATCTACAGCAGTCGTGTCTTTGGCTAGCAACGTTGGGGTGTCTCTGAGGTCTTCTGCATTTACCCGGGGTGATATGTCAGAAGCGGGGGCACAGCCAGTGAAGGAGTGTCCGGAAAGCTCGAAACCTGTCCGCGATGCTTTTTGCGACCATAGAGGGCGTGGCTGTGTGAGTAGGGCTGGTTGCAAGCATGGGTTGGAGTTGTTGCGTGATACAGGTGCATCCCAGACTCTGATGAAAAACTTGACAGGCAAACCTATAAACGCTGCACGGGTAGTTGTGGTGCAGGGTATTAATGCTACACGGTCATACCCTTTGGTTCGAGTGGAGCTGGAGGTTGATGGTGTGACACGAGAGTTGGATGTTGGAATCGTGGAGAAACTGCCAGTAGAGGGCGTCGACCTTCTTATCGGCAACGACTTTGCGGTGCCTACTTCTGAGGTTCCACCCTTAGTCTTTGCCGAGAGGGCGGCCGACGTGAGTAGGGAGGGGCAGGAGTTGGTCGAGAGGTGTCAATTACAGCAGATGGCATGTGTTGTTACCCGATCTCGTGCATCTAAAGTGTCACAGCCTATTCCTCAGTCTCTAGACCAGCGGAGGAACGGTCGAAAGGAGAAGGCTAAAGTTGGGAAAAGTTTTGAGAGTTTTGATCGAGCGGCTCTCCTTGGCGACTCAGTATTAGCACCAATGTTAAGGTCCGGAGTGGCCCCAGAACCTGTAACACTTGTTGAGGAGGTAGGGCGTGTGAAAACTCCGAGACAGAACCGTTACTCACAAAAGCAAGATAAGATCGAACAGTCCAGTACCGGGGGAGGCCATAAGTTGCTCCGGGAGCATCTCGATAAATTGGCTCCTTCGGATATCTGTCGGCTGCAGCTAGGTGATCCTGAGCTTCAGAAGTGTAGTAACGGTGCAATCGAACTTGAGGAGGACGGGGATGCAAAGCCGGGGGACTTCTTTCGTGTGGGGGGGTATTTTGTACAGGCGTTTTCTAGATCCCAGACGGAGTTGGGAGGGTGGGTCGAGAGTGGTTGACCAGTTGGTAGTGGCTAGTGTGTGCCGTGATAGCCTACTGAGGTTGGCGCATTATGTACCGTTGGCAGGGCATTTGGGTGTACGTAAGACGGTAGCAGCATTGGCGAAATTGTTTTGGTGGCCAGGTATGAAGGCACATGTGGCATCGTGGGTGGCAATGTGCAGTACCTGCCATACAGGTAAACCAAACTAGTGTATTCCCAAGGCTCCGTTACACCCTATTCCTGTTATCGGGCCACCATTCAGTAAGGTTATAATCGACATGGTTGGCCCTCTACCCACTACTAGCGCAGGCAACAAGTACCTCCTCACAATTATGGATGTTGCCATTCATTATCCGGATGCATACCCCATGTGAAATGGTACTGCTAAGACTGTTGTTCATAACTTGCTATTGTACTGTTCTAGGTACGGGTACCCGCAGGAATTGCAGTCAGACCAAGGGTCCAACTTTACTTCTAACCTTTTCAAACAGACCATGCAGCAGCACGGTATCAGTACAGTTGTCTCTTCAGCCTATCACCCAGAGAGTCAAGGGGTGTTGGAGAGGTGGCACTCGACTCTGAAGAGCATGCTGCGTTGTTACTGTGTTGAAAATGGCAAGGATTGGGATCTTGGGTTGCCCTATGTATTATTCGCTGCTCGGGAGGTACCTGGTGAAAGCCTAGGGTTCAGTCCCAATGAGTTAGTTTTTGGACATCAGGTCAGAGGCCCCCTCAACATGGTTAGAGAAATCTGGGAGGGCACAGCAAAACCATGTTCCATGTTAAAGTATGTCCTCGAGAGCAGAGAGAGAATACTGAGAAGCCTTGAGTTGGCAGGTAGGAATTTGGTAGGGTCGCAAGCACTTATGAAGGACAGGTACGATGAGAAGACGAAACTCCGGGAGTTTAAGGTGGGGCAAGAGGTGTTGATTCTGTTACCTCTGCCAGGTCATCCGTTGTCTGCCAAGTACGCTGGCCCTTATAAGGTGGTAAAAAAGATCTCTGACCTAGACTATCTTGTGGCTACTCCAGATAGGCGTAAAAAGAACCAGCTGTGCCATGTGAACCTGGTGAAAGAGTTTGTGAGGCGCCCCCTTGAGCCTGTCGCTGTCCCTGTGTTGACCTGCAGCGGTCATGGAGGAGAAGGAGTGAGGGACAGTGAAGCTCAGGTGGAAGATAACTGGGAATGTCATGTCTCTGCTGACCAGTGGGCGGGGAACTCCAGACAGGTGGCTGACGATGCTCTAGTGCACCTGCCTGAGCAACAGTGTGTAGCCGTGCAGCGCCTGTTTGCTTCATACCCCACTGCGTTTGCAGAGCACCCAGGCCTCACAATTCGAGTCGAGTGGTGCATGACGTGGACGTGGGAGATCACCCCCCCCCTCTAAATCAGTACCCTACAGAATTCCACCCATTAAACTCCCAGCCCTCAGAGCGGAGTTAGAGTATATGTTAGAATGGGGGCTGATTGAGAAGGGGGCAGTTAGGTGGACATCTCCTGTCACTCTGCAGACCAAGCCTGACGGGAAGGTTCGCTTCTGCATTGACTTTCGGAGATTGAATGAGTTGACTCCCACCAATGCTTATCCCCTTCCCCGTGTTGACGATAGTGTAGACAAGATTGGTAAGGCACAGATTCTAACTAAGGTAGACCTAGTGAAAGGCTACTGGCAGGTGCCCTTGTCTGAGCGGGCGAAGGGGGTATGCGGGTTTGTGGTTGATGGGAACACCTACCGTTGCAATGTGATGCCGTATGGCCTTAAAAATGCCCCAGCAACCTTCCAGAGTCTTATGAAGGAGTTAGTAGCTGACATCCCTAACTGCACTGTCTACCTAGATGACGTTATAATATATGATGACAACTTTGAGAGTCACTGTGAGCACATAGAAGCCTTGTTTCGGAAGCTCAGTGAGGCCAGCTTGGTGGTCAATCTGGGCAAGTGCGACTTTGTCCGGGCAACTATGCAATATCTTGGGTTTGTGGTCGGGTTAGGCCAGGTGTGCCCCCCCCCAAAACAAGATACAGGCTATTAACCAGTTCCCCAGGCCATCCACTAAGCGGCAGATTATGAGATTTTTGGGCATGATCGGTTACTATCGCCGCTTCATTCGGGGTTATTCTACTGTGCTAGCTCCTCTGACACATGTACTAGCAAAAGAGAAAAAGTTCAAGTGGGCACCTGAGTGTGAAAGGGCTTTTTCGCTGGTCAAGCACCTACTATGCACTCACCCGATACTCAGGGCCCCTGACTTTGAAAGACCAATCCAGCTGGCAACAGATGCCAGCGGTGTAGGGGCTGGTGCCGTCTTAATGCAAACAGACGAGTAAGGTTTGGAGCATCCAGTCATTTTTTTTTCCAAGAAGTTTAATTCCGCTCAGAAAAACTACTCTTTGGTAGAGAAAGAACTGCTGGCAATAGTGTTGGCGCTCAGGCACTTTGAAGTATATGTTCCTGCCTACGGGCCAGTCGTGGTGATTTACACCGACCACCACCCTCTTTAATTTCTGAACCAATTCCACAACCGGAATATGAGGCTGACACGTGGGTCACACATGTTGCAAGAATACAATCTAGACATTCGTCATATTGCCGGTTGTGAGAATGTGATTGCAGACTGTTTGTCGAGGGTGGAGGATCCGGCGTAGATCACCACAGGTGTGTGGGTTTGAGTGGAGAAAAATCAGGCTTGCCCCTGTAGAGCAGCCGTCAAAAACAACATTAAAATTAAATAAAAAAATCACATACAAACTCTTTCTTTTTTATAGTTAATTGTAAGTTGCCAATGTTATAGCTAAAGTCCTAAGTTGAACCTGTCTTTCACTTAGTAGGCTGGGCTCTGTGAAGCTCGCTCAGGGAGCATAGCAGGCTAAAATTATACTATTGTGTTTGGGAGGGGTTATAAGATTTTCTTTATGCTAATATGTTGTTTTTATTCATGATTGAGCTTTGCATTTCATTTCTGGTGGAGTGGCTGGGTGTGGCGGATCTTGTCGGCATTCTGCCTTGTCAGATATCGTGCTCGCCTAATGTTGAGCGTCCCGTATCTTGGGCGGGGTGTGACGTCTACCAGCGTTGGCAGAATCGCCTCTCGTTAGCCACCAGCGCTCGCCAGGGACATTGAAATGGGCTACAGTTATCAGAGAATGTTGTTCTTTCTTTCCTAGTACTCGCATTGTCACAGACAGTCCAGTGGTGGTCTTTATTTTCGTCTGTGACAACGGGAAGTATTTTATATCATTAATAGAATATAAGATGCATTGTGTAGAGTTAAGGAGAGAGAGAGAGAGGCGAGAGTGTGGTGGTAATATGTGCGTGTGTATGTATGTGCTGCCTCGCTCGGAGGAGTTTTCCCGCTCGCTTTCCCTCGCCTTTGATTGGCTGGTGGCTCCTGGCGCGTCCTAGGGGCCTGCTGCCTTGTGACGTCTCAGCCCGTGATAGGCCGACCATCGCGCCCTTGCGGGCTCCTGTGTAACTAACCTCCTCCATGAGGGTTCCCAGGAGCTGCCCTCCTCAGGACAGGCTTGGCGCGCATTCTTCTAACATCCCTTTGCATACTCTCTCCCGATCACCCCCTTTACCACTGTCTCTCTCTCTGACCTTCTTCTTTTCCATTACTTCTCGTCTTTATTCAATTACTTGTCCCCTTGGGTTCTGCATACGGTTTCCATAGCCGGCCCATTGTATTGCATACGCCGTCCTCTGAGATATTTACATGTACTTAGAATAGGTTTGAGGGTTCTTAGTTAGTATAGGTTAAGAACTCTGTGTGTCTCCATTATTGATTTAGTGTTTCTGCTCTTTTATTTAATGCTAGACTGGGATAAGGTTACTGTAGTCGTTGTCTCCGATGTGTGTACGGTTTGCTTATACCTACACGACTTCGACCGGTCCTGTGGTAGCCTGGGTTGTCTTTTCGGCTGCATCTTTTGCGAGTGCAGCATTGTGTTGACTGAGGGCTTTGGCCTGTTCCAGTTCCACACTTTGCTGCCTCTTTGCTTGTCTTTTGAGGGTCACCAGGATAGAACCAGATACTTGTGATCTGGATCTATCAAGAGAGCACCCCAGTCAATTAACGTAACTTAAAGGATGCAGTCTTAAGAACATCGCTAGGCTACGAGCCTGTCTTGCTCAACCCCAGTTTCTTCCCTAGAGTATCCCAGCTAGACATTATTAATTGAGTAGACACTTGTTAGTATTAAATATAAGCTCTTTGATATCTACGCATTATTATTCACAGCATTTATTAGTCTAGGTTGTTGCTGAGCCGCACAACCATAGCAGACTGTTTCGTTGATGAGGAAGTACTTCTTTTAGTGTCGAGCATTACTACCGTTGCGCATTTATAGTATTCTCGTGTCAGTTAACATTATATGTCCTATCTTTTAGTGTATTCCATTTACACGTGTGGTGTCCTGCCTCCTGCCTTTATATAATTTAAGATACGAGCATCTTATGAGCATCAGACTTTCTTCAGAAGTTTCCAGGTCTATGCTGTAGGACTATACTTCACTCTCTTTCAGATAGGAGTGAAGAGTTTATTGTTATTTAGAGTAACTGTATTGAAGCATATTTTATTGTATTAAATCTTGCAGTGATTTAATTGATCTTTCCATAGATTCCTTTTTATGCATTTTAACGTAACTTGCATCGTGTTTGTTATCAGGCTATACCAGTGTGGGTTAGCCTGAAGTAGAGTACATTTATGCCCAGTTAAGGATATCCCGTTATCGCAGATTAACTCTGGAGGGTATAGGTGTTTTTGTTCGCCGGCATATAAGTTCGAGGGTTTGGATCTAGCGTACCGTTGTTGCATAGTGCCCTATTACTAGTCCAATCATTAAGTGCCCTTGTTTTATTCATAGCCCCGGTTGTAACACCTTCATATTAATATTTGTTCACCGCTGCATTCAACTAGGTAGCTCACAATGTATTTGTCATTTCAGGTTTGGTTCCTCAAGTGAAAAGAGCAAAGACCTGAGAAGAGTGAACACCTGAAAAACGTGAAAATAGTGAAGACCTGAACAATATATAAGTGTTTGACATCACCATGAATGTTGATAATCCATTAGCAAAAAGAACAGAAACTAATTGGAATTTCTGTTGTTTGTGTCAAGTGGGGTCCGATACTACAGACTTGCGATGCCCCTTCAACAAGGAGTGCCACCACAAAGCATATGAAACCCTTGCAGAAGACTTAAGAAACTTTGGTGAAAATAATATTAATTTGCCCCGTGGAGTGACCTTTCAGTGTTTGGATGATGGATCTGGGGATTGCTAGCACATTGTTGAAAAATAAGGCAAAGTATCATAATCGATATCGGTCACTATTTCGGTCTTATATGTTGGAAAGAGAACTGTGTAAGAGGGAAAAGTCAGAAGGTGAAGAAGAAACAATCAGTCCAAAGAAGACGCGCTTGAGGTTTACTGCAACCCTTGATCGTGCTGCATGCACGACCCCAATGTGTCTACTGCGAGAAGCATGAAGAGGATGGCGATGAACCTGTTTACCGAGCAAGGAGTGCTAACTGTGGCAAAAATATTCTAAAATGGGCTACAGAATCTCAGAACTGGGTGGTCCACGCTCGAATGAACACTGCTATCAATGCTGAGGATGCTGATGTGAATCTCATGTTATACGAAGCTCAAGACTGATGCCAGAGCAGCCATCTCCATGTCATCGAAAAAAGCTCGCCTTCAAGCAACAGAGGATGAAGCTGACAAAATTGTTGATGTGGGTCTCATGCTGCGCAAATACATTCTTGTGCAACAAATGCCATTCAGTGGGTCATTTAACTCAAAGTGTTTGAGTGAACCAGTTGCCAAGCCTCTTTTAACCTTATTTTTTTCTGATTGAAGGGTCAAGCTTCATAGCTGAAGAAGAGAAAGAGGATCCAGCCAGAACCAGTGCCAGAATCAGAGTAGTCTGTAGTCTCTCTCAACTGATATGTAGCAATGCTTCAAAAAAGTCCAGCAATGCACTCACTCTGTATCAAAGAAAATACAGAGAAACTCCCTTCCCTCTCTATGTGGGACTTAGTCTTCATGCCACTGATCGTCAAAAAGGAGTCATTGGTACATTTCATGTCTTGGGCAGGTCTGTATCATATGATCGTGTGATGGATGTGAGGCGAGGCTTCGCTGGAGCAGTCTCAAAGCGGTGGGCTGAGGATACAGTGGTTGTGCCTAACAATATAAAACAGAAAGTGTTTGTGTCAAGTGCAGTAGACAACATTGATGAATCTGGACACTTTGAGTTCCATGGCACTGCTATAACAATGACAAGTCATCTTACTCATGACAACATTGTGAATCTGGATGTTCCTGAAAAAAACATTATTCAGCTCCCTGAGGACTATGCTATTGTGCCCTATGTTGATGAATATGCTGGCGACATTACGCTCTCACCAATTGATGCTACATCAGTCAAGCCAACTGTTGCCGAAAATTCCCGAGCAGGAGCTTCTGAGGACTCATGGCTAAAGCATATATACACAGTTCTGTTTGAAGAGGAAGGAGAGCTGCAGGAAATGCCAGTGACTTATTCAGGGTTCTTCTCATATGGCCAACGAGCGGAAGACGTCAGACCCAGGGCTACAGTTGGGATTTTCCCTGTCTTTTATGAGAAGACTTCATCGATGTCCATGCAGAAACATGCAATGCTCATTTCCAAGAAGGCAACTGATTTCATAAACCCTGACCAGGTTCCAGTGATTGTAGGTGACTGTCCCCTTTATGTCCAGCAGAAGAAGTGTCAGTGGAAGTTTCCCGATGAGGTTGGTGAATAAAAAATGGTGGGTTTCATAGGCTTCCTCCACATTGAGATGGCATCCCAACAATGCGGGGGGAAGCTGTTGGCTGGATCTGGCTGGGAGCGGATGTTCTCTTTGGCAAAAGTCTTCACCCCTGGTATTGCAGCATGTCTTTTAGGTGGCAGTCATGTGAAGCGGACAAGGTATTCATACCAGTTGACTCTTGCCTGGCTCCATGTTCTGAAGGTTCAAGCATACAATGAGTACAGTCAAACAGACTATGGACCTAATGAATCTATTGATGTGTGGGAGAAGAGACTCGCTACAAATGCCCCAACCATCTGCTACTGGACAACAGTTCAAGACTAACTCCTGATCAACTGCCATTTTGTTCGAGGTCAGCGAATGGGCAACTGGCCACTGACACGAGGACTTGTGTCCATGGTTCTTTGCTTTTGGACACACAAACTATACCCGTTGGATGCCTGTTTTCTTAAAAGACATGGCATGGCTGCCAGAGACTCATCAAAGTGTCCATGAAGTCTTTACGGAAGGAAAGTTCGTTGTACAACGCAGTGAAAAGAAATTCTCTCTCATGGCGCTGGACCAAAGCCAAGAATACTGCATCAAATTGCTGAAAGAGGATAGTGGAGCCAAAGGATTCTATGGTCAGCCAGAGGAGAAGAAGGTAATTGAGCTATCAAAACCTGATGTACTGAGGGTCATTGATGAATTTGAAAATGCCTGTATCCCCGCTTCAAACAAAAAAGTCAACTTGGAGCACTCAGAGTCTTCAGGTGCTGAACAGAACAAGTTCCTAAAAGATCTCAAATCTCTTCTCTATCTTGTCAAAGAGGGAACTGTCGTCAACCCATTCAAAGAGAAAGGCCCTGAGCTTGTCACACTCGACACTGGTGAAATCATGGATCCAACAATTGTCAGTTGCTTGATGGAAGCTTCCAACACTGGCAATGCCATGTATACTATGTTTGTGAGGGACAGAATTCAAACATGCTCCAAACCCTTGTCTGCTGTTATCCTAATGGCCACTTTGTACACTTTCAGCAACCGGCCACCTTTGGACTTGAAGAAGTGTACATGCAAGTTGGGATCAGCAAGGGCAAATGCAGCGCTAATTACCAAGTTTTTTGTATCCATGCTGGGACGACCTGATGGTGATATAAATGACTTTTTCAGGCATGAGAATCAGCGTGAGCCTCCATCCTTGTGTGATCGGGGAAAGCTGATGTCAGGTACCAAATCAGCTCTTCTTGGCTGCCTGCCTAGTATGTCTGATCCTGGACGCTCCCCTGCAGCCAATGAAACATCTGTGCTTGTGCTGGATATGCCAGCCATCATTCATATTGTCAAGCCCCAGCGTGCCACTGTGTTTGGAGATTACACACATATGCATTTGCTACCCTTCTTAGAGAGCCAGATGACCAATAATACCACAAGACTAGATACTGTTTGGGACACATATAAGGATGCAAGTCTCAAATCACAGACTCATGCCAAGCGGGGTGAAACTCAAGGAGGGCGAACAAGAGTATCAGTGAACATACCTATTCCAAAGGGAGTTGAATGGCAGAAATTTTTCAAAGAGTCATATAACAAAAAAGAATTGTTCCAGTTCCTAAGCGAGCAATTGGTTGAGCATACCGTTCATGCAAGCTATCATCTTCTGACTACAAAGGCTGACGTTGTGCTCAGTAACAGGCCAACTGATGTATCAGCCTTGTCTCCCTGCTATCAAGAAGAAGCTGATACATGCATGCTGCTACATTTGTCTCATGCTGCTGAGCAGTGACACACAAAGAACTACCTCAGAACTGTGGCCACGGATGTGGTAGTTCTTGTTATCTACCTCTTTCATCAATTAAAGCTGTCAGCGCTGTGGATTGGATTTGGGTCAGGAAAGACATTCAAAGAAATTCCAGTTCATAACATCTCTCAACAGATGGGACCTCAACGCTGCCAGGCATTTCCCTTCTTCCATTCATACACAGGATGTGATGTAACATCAGCAATGTTTGATATTGGCAAAAAGACATCGTGGAATGCATGGGCCTTTTTTCCTGAGGTCACTAATACCTTCATCGATATCAGCCAGGACCCAACCAGCCTAACTCTTGACTCGTTACACATGCAGCGTCTGGAACGTTTGACTGTGCTGATGTACAGTAAAACCTGTAGATCAACTTCTGTCAATGAAGCAAGAAAGTTGATGTTTACTGTTGGTTTCAAACCTCTGGAATCCATTCGACCAACCCAGCATGCATTGTTCCAACACACAAAGCGAGCACTCTACATTACAGCTTTCATCTGGAGATGGTCTCTGTACAAAACTTCTGATATTCCAAGCCCAAGTGAATGGGGTTGGGAATGGAATGACAGAACCAAGGAATGGGTACCATATTGGACGAGTCTGCCATATGCCAGCAAAGGATGTTCATTGCTGCTTCACTGTGCCTGCTTGGTTGCTTGCAAGGGAAACTGCAAGTGTCATCGAGCTGGACTTCTCTGTGGACCACTGTGCAAGTGTGAAGGAGGCTGCACAAATAGTGCTAGTGTCTAAGTTTCAGAAATTACGACAATAGGGTAGGCGTGTTAGTATCCAATCACTGTGATTGTATTCATTCACTAACTTTAATAATAGCAGAAATGGAATACTGCCATTTGCTGACAAGTTTGGTGCGATTCTGGAAGGTATTAGGTATGGACACAAGGTTTTTAAACCCCTTTTAAATGACCATCGACCCTAAAAAATGCTCTAAGCACAAAAGTGCTTTCATATTTGGATCAGATGGACCAGACAACATAGGTTAAGTTAAGTGGCATCTTGCAATGCTCTAGAGGTACAATGAGTACAGTAGGCATTTAGCATTAATCTCATCAGCCGGCCGCCATATTGGATTATGCGCAAAAATCCCATCAGAGGTCAAGGTAAATTTGTGTGCGATGTATTTTTAAACCCTTCTGTCCATACCTAACACCATGCCAAATTGCAAAAAACTTGTAACCAAATGCAGGATTTTGCTATATTTAACAGTATTCCAACCCTGCTATAATACTGATTGTCTTCCTCCATAGTGTCTACTTCAACATCTTTCTGGTTGAATGGATTGTGGCATAAACCCTCACGAGCACCACAGGCCCAGAAGATGGGTCATGGCAGCTGACGACTCATACAACCACACTTGACCCCTCAGCATGCCTTCTCTGATTCACAACTACAGTGTACAAACTTCTGGACATGTTCAGGGGTGTAAGCTGTCCCCTGGCCCATGTTCTGTGGAATGAGATACTTGTTCACATAATCTGCTTTCCAGCCAAACTGGACTGGATCCATTGCAGGGAGTTCTCCACTCAGAGCTGCGTGCTAGGTTGCCACTTGGAGGTGAGCTAGTATTACATTCTCATGGAATTCTTCTGTGGTAGGTGGTAGGCTGCATAGTTTTGGAACAGAAGAAGCCTTGCCAATCTTCTGAGCCCACACCTGCAGCCTGCACTCTGTCTTGGATGATAATGTTCTAAAACGCTGCCATGAATGCCTTTGCTTGCTCTGTTACCTGTGTGTGCTCGGCTGTAACATCTCCAAGTAGATCCAATCTGTATCCTTTTGACGCAATAGTTAGAGCAGTGGTTTTGCCAATACCATATGTTGCAGCTACAGTCACACCCTGAGAGAGCATGAATAGTGAGTAGGTCTGGCACAATAGTGCAGTGTTTGAGATAGGTGGCAATGTGACATCGCCCATACACTGGTGACTGCATGTAGATGGCAGACTGGAGAGAGGAGTGTCCATAGAAGAAGAGCAACAGCATGATTACATCGGTGTCATCTGCTATTGCAAGCACAGATGCATCTACATAGTGCCCAATTACTATAACTTGTTGGGCAATGATGCTATCTGCTTCATAAAGCGATGAGACAAGATCCATACATGGTGATTTCTGCCGCTTGTGCATTTGTATGGGGATAGACTCGTCACCTGTGACAACGAGGAAATGAGAAGGTGTGACCACCTGAAGGAATGTGTCGTCAGCCAAAATCTGCTGGTAAAGAAAATTGTTGAGCTAGATCTTGTTTGTGTAGTTCTTCAGAACTGCATCTGTGAGGTGAGCTTGAAGACTCATGATTGTGTACTTCTTAAGTTCTTTGTGCTGCTCTTGATGTAGTAGTCATGATATATATCAAACAGAGATAGATGTCAGATTCAGATATGTATTCAGAGAGCCAACGAAGATAGTGATGAAAGTTTCTACAGTGCCATGAACTGGCCATACAAGTGTCCACAGCAGAGCAGGCACACCCACTACAATTGCAGTCGGGGTCTGGCCATTCCTCTGAGAGGTCTCAACGTAAAGGTTTTCTTCAGAGTACTTTTACCTGTGGCAATATGCATTGTGCCATCTGCCATTGTGCTATATATAAATAAATAAACACAACAACTAAAAATACAGAGTATGCATGTCTCATTTAAGAACACAAATTTAAGCGAGCATGCACCAACATTTCATCATAAAAAAATATGCTGTAAATCACACATTGCGTATAATTTTGGCCACCATTTTGAGATTTGGTGGTAAGATAGCCTGAAAAGGTTAAAATAATGCTAGAATTGGATTCCTCGCACCCAAACACATACCTATAGACCATAAAAACATCATACATGTATGCTCAAAACAGAAATTATGGAGGATTTTTTAAATTATCCCTTTTTGGCAGCCACCTTGGTTTCTAAAAAAGGCAAGCGGGTGTGAAGCTCACACCCGCCCAGAATTTGAAGTTGAGACCAAATACTACCAAAACATGCAATACAATGATTAGCTTACCATCTCTTAGTACAAGGTTCGGTATAAAAAGGGGGTTCTGCTACCGGACTGCAATCTCCCACAGGCTAGGAGGGTCAGTATTCCTCCATCTTTTGAGGTGGAAGGATGTTCTCTCTCGATGCTGAAGCCATTTTGGCCACATTGCCTGGTACTGGAGGCAATACCCTCTGGTACAGTAGAGGGCAAGTATATAAGTGTTTAGAGAGCATTACAAGGATCTTGCACTATAATTCATAGTATCATACAATATTAATGTATCTGTTCTAAACAGGTAATTGGCTGATCCGTCTTGAAACAAGTATGTGATTATGAAACTTGCAACATACAGTGTGTTTGGTCATATATCATGTGTGTAATCATAACACAAATATATGCTCATTATATAATCTTTTAACTCACACGAAGCTAAAAATGTCTTCTTCAATCGAGTTGTCAACTTATGGAATGGGCTTCCCCGAGATGTTATAGACTGCAGCACCGTTGATTCATTTAAACTTCGCCTAGACAAATATCTCGCATCAAACCCGTGACTGACTGCGTTTGTAAATGAATAACTGTATTTTATTCTCCCCTCAGTTACTAACCCATCTGTCTCCTACTAACTTCATAATCCTGCCACGGACATTATTTCCAGGGCAGTAGTTCCCTTTTCAATATTCCCTTACCCACTCTAAACCACTGTTTGGACACTTGATCCTCAGTCTTTTGGAGGACAAGCAGCCAAGAAGGGTCACTAGACCTGTTGTTGCATTATTTCCTTTGTACTCCTTTGTACACATATGTGGTCAGGAAACAGGTGTGGTTATGAAACATTTGTAATTATAAAACAGCAGCAGTCACATATCATATATAAAACAAATGTGTGGTCATGAACCGTAAGTGTGATTATGAAGTAGATGTGTGATGTTGAAGTACATTATGTCATCCTGTAACAGGTGTATGACATGTGGTTATGAATCATATAGGCCTACGTGGCCGTGCAACATATGGGTGATCATTGATGGTGTATAGCAACATGAATTACTGGCCTTAACGTTTAGACTGTAATTAATGTGTTGGATATAAAGTTATCTATGAATATATGTTGTAATTAATAAACGTGTAGGTACTGCTACTGACATATGTTGGTGAGTTCTTGCGATTTTCTGTATGCAAATGTATTCATTTAGATTTATGATCAGATCAAATCAGCTATATATGTATAAATATATATTACGTATTTATTAATGTAAAGCTGATGTGAGCTGTACATGAATCCAGATGGATATATTTAAATAAAGGAAATCGCAAGAGTTCACAAACATTTGCCAGAAGCTGTTCAGTGAACTGTAGAGAAGGTACAATACATAAAGTACTACAATGGATAGGTATTACCCGAATCTGTCATATTAGTTTACCCAAAAATAGATGTCTGAACAAATATCTGGGAACAAAATCTGTATAGTGGAACATAGTAAGCATTCCACTCACGCGAACAAAATGTGCAATTATTGAAGACGAGAGCTGTGATATGAGTTGGTGAAGTGAAGTGTGCAATGTGTGAGGGTTATTGTCATGGAACAGGGTGAGTGTTTGTATTATCATTGTGGTTGGGTTGGATATGTGGGTCAAAATAGTGGGAAGCTGTGGAGTGTGGTAGTTATTATTGGTGTGGGTCAAGATAGTGGGAGGCTGTGAAGTGTGGTAGTTATTATGGTTGTGGGTCAAGATAGTAGGAAGCTGTGGAGTGTCGTAGTTATTATGGTTGTGAGTCAAGATAGTGGGAAGCTGTGGAGTGTGGTAGTTATTATGGTTGTGGGTCAATATAGTGGGAAGCTGTGGAGTGTGGTAGTTATTATGGTTGTGGGTCAAGATTGTGGGAAGCTGTGGAGTGTGGTAGTTATGGCTGTGGGTCAAGATAGTGGGAAGCTGTGGAGTATGGTAGTTATTATGGTTGTGGGTCAAGATAGTGGGAAGCTGTGGAATGTGGTAGTTATGGCTGTGGGTCAAGATAGTGGGAAGCTGTGGAGTGTGGTAATTGTTATGGCTGTGGGTCAAGATAGTTGGAAGCTGTGGAGTTTGGTAGTTATTATGGTGCGGGAGGCTGTGCGAGGGGTGAACTGTGAAGTGTGGCGATGGTTGTCGTGTGTCAGACTGTGAGAGTGATGAACATTTTAGTGTGGTGATTATTGTGGTGTGGCAAACCATAATAACTTAAACCCTTCAAGTCGGTAGTCTATCAAAAATCATTTATATTAATGGTCAACTGAGAGGAATTATCGTATGAACAAAAATGTATAATCAGATAAAACGAAAGGAAGTCCATTACACAAATTAAGAAGCATTAAGGAAATGAAAATGACAATAACGTGGAGAATAAGTACATGAACCGTAAGAAAACAAATATATTATTAAATTATACTTAACAGCATTTCAGACTAGACACTGCTATTAATTTAACCCCTTGAGGAGTATGACACATTTTTACAGTAATAATTATGGTTATCCTTAAAATATTTGATACAGTTTAGGAAGGATCTGTAGTCATCCAATGGGTAAATATTTTGTTTTCGATGAACCCTCTAATTTCCATATTAAACACACTCACATTTCTTCCTGACCTACAGCCTTCACCTTCTTCGACGAATTCTACCGAACGCCTCAATCACAATCACTACGAAACACAAATTGCAAATCACTCGGGGACCACAGCAACATCGATAGTTAGTAGAAATAGAACTTCAGAGCCAGCACACTGTAAGTCAAGAATAGCGTCAGGACTGGAGCTCCTTTTCGAGAACTCCAGTTCCTTGAGATGATAATAAGTTGTTGTTTTCCTTTTCTACCTCAAATATAATTTGCCAGTCTGTATGTTCAAACTGTAAAGTTCGATATGTCGGCGAAACTGAACAAAATTTAACGCCTAGATTTGCTGAACACAACGGCAGATCTGTCCGAATATGTAAGTAAATTATTTCCCCTTCTAAATTTGTTTATATATAAATCACTTATCTCCAGAATTAAATAACTCGACATATTCTTGACCTCTTCACACATTAAAGTGAAACCTATCTCGAATCCACAAAGTTTGTTATACGTCATACTTCTTTCTCTAGAGAGTCCATTGTTAGTCCACTACCAGTTACCAGTATCTAGGGAAGCAACATCTATTTCAGGTTTGTTTTGTCTTTATTGAAACGTGTCATTTATAGGTATTCAAAAATCAACTTATATCCTTTTTATAAATATATAGCGGCTTGCTATATTGGTTTGTTTATTAGATTTGCGAATGAGTTGTATTGAGTTAGTTTTAATTTGGTTGTGTTGTATTTCAAATACTATATACTGTATATGTTTGATTTAAAGTGTTCAATACAAATCAAACTTGTATAGGAGTAGTTTCTATAAGTTATTGATATTATTTAATATTAATTATTTCAATTAACAAAATGTGCCTTTTACGTGTCACCTTTCGTCTTCCTAGACCATCCCTTGCTATTCTTAATCAAAAGGTACAAAATATTATGTTCATTCATGGTTTTCAAGAATATATATTATTATTGTTTCAACTTTCGGACTTCAATTTATGTTGACCGCAACAAGCAAAATAGGTATTAACCTATTATTATAATTTACTTTATTACTATGCACTATTGTTAATGCATGACTATGTCAGTACAATTTTAGCCTGATGATGCAATATGTATAGTGAAACGTCGTAAAAATAAACTCCCCCCAAAATGATACACACACACACACACACACACACATATATATATATATATATATATATATATATATATATATTTTGTTTTTTCTATGTGGATGAGGGAGACAAAATGCAAAACTGCCTGTGACGAGTGCCTCCCCCAGAGTTAAAAGAGTGACAGGGCCAAAATCAAGGAAAGATCAAGCCGAAATGTCTGGACACACAGAGTTTGAAACAAATTAAGCCATAGGATGAGGGAAAGATGGATTCAGGGAGAAAGTTCCAGAGTTCAGCTGTTGCTTAGAAGAATGATTGGGAATAACGTTTCACTTTTGAGTTGGAGAGTTGTACAGAGTAGGGGTGGGATTGTGTTGCAAGACAGGTACTACGTACCCTATGTAGAGGAGTTGGTATGCACTGAGAGAGCTCTGAGGAACACTGATAGCAGCGATAGAACAGCGAGAGAAATGCAACATTGCAGCAAAGAGAGAGAGATTGCAGAGAGTCGGTGAGTGGACGGGAGTTAATGATACGAAAGGCTTTCCTTTCTAATTTGTTTAAAAGTTCTGTGTGAGAGGATCCCCCCAACACATGTGAACAATACGCAATACAAGGACGCACTGTGCCCCTGTACAGAGCAAGAAGCTGTGAAGGGGTAAAGAACACCTTGAGGCGGTTGAGCACACCCAGCTTCTGGGAGGCTACCTAACCATGACTGGTAATATGGTCCTTCCAAGAGAGAGCAGAAGAAAAAGATACACCAAGAATACAGAGAGAAGATGAAGGGTTGATTTGTGTGTTGTTGAAGAATAAGGGAAAGTCCATTGGGAGTTCACGGTGGGTCGATAGATGGAGAAATTGGGCTATGGAAGCATAGGTAACAAGGTTTTCTCTGCCACAATTGGAGATGGTAGTTAGATCAGAAGATAAGTGTTCTATTGCTGAATTACGTTTGCTTTTGTGGGATTGCTGGCTGGGGCATTCTGGGAAACTAATTGAATAGTGTAAGGTAGAGTTGTCTGCATATGAATGGATAGGACTGGAGGTTCAGTTGAGAAGATAATTAATGAAAATTAGAAAGAGAATAGGAGATAGAACAGATCCCTGAGGAACACCGGAGTTGATAAGATGAGGAAGTGAATGATGGCTGTCCACATCCGCAGCTATGGAACGACCGGGAAAGAAATTAGAGACAAAGCACAGTTGGAGGGATAGAAACCGAAGTAGGGTAGTTTAGAAATTAGAGATTTGTGCCAGACTCTATCGAAGGCTTTCGATATGTTTAACGCAATAGAAAAGATCTCAGCGAAGTCCCGAAAAAGGATGACCAAGAGTTAGTAAGATAAGAAAGAAGATCATCAGTAGAGCAACCATTAAGGAAGCCATACTGGCAATCTGATAGTAGATTATGAGAAGATACATGCTTAACAAATATGGAAGTAAGAATATTTAAAAAAAACTTTAGAGATACAAGAGATGAGAGCAATTGGACAATAGTTGGAAAGTTACGAGTGGTCACCCTTCTTTGGGACAGGTTGAATGAGAGCAAGCCTCCAGCAAGAATGGAAAATATTAGAGGAGAGACAGAGACGAAAGAGTTTGCCTAGGCAGGGAGTCAGCACGGAAGCACATCTTTTTAGTACAACAGAGGAACACAATCCGGACCGTACTCTCTCTTAGTATCAAGCCCAGAGAGGGTAGAAAGAACATATTTAGAATATATTAGGATATTAGGCATAAGTAGGAGAGGGGGCGTGGAGAGGGAGGAATGGCACCGGAATCATCCAAGGTTGAGTTTTTAGCGAAAGTTTGAGCAAAAACTTCAGCTTTGTCAGAAGAAGAAGTGATGGTTGTGCTATCAGAGTGGAAAAGGGAAGGGAAAGACAAAGAAGAAAAATTGTTGGAGAGGATTTTGGCTAGATGACAGAAAGCTTGGGAAGAGCTAGAGTTTTTGTTGTTGTTGCTGTTCCCCAGGTTGCCTGGCTGAACAGCCCCAAGGCCCCGAGCAAGGCCAAGGCCATAACTGAGCGCCCCCACAGAACCCTCCCTGCCTACCACAATAAAGCCTGGGTGACCAAAGCCGCTCACAGGCGAGGAGCCAACGAGGGCACAGAAACGCCCGGGATACCGAAGCCCCACCCAAGGCCCTGTTCTCCTCAGCAGTTATGAAGGGAAATCTGAGGGGCAAAGGAAGAATGTGATGTTTTGGCTCCCAGCCTGCCAACCTCGAGATTTGGCAGTAGGGAGGTTAATCCACGGAAGAGATACTGCCACTTGAGATCTAGGAAATATATAAGTAAAGGGAACAGTTAGAGTAAGCCATGAGACATTTCTCGCCATTTCACCAGTTCAGCTGGACCACATGAGCTCCACATCAGATAGAAGCAAATAAATGCATTACCGAAGGGAATCACGTCAGTTCGGCCACATCAGCAACCAAAGAGACAAAACTGGTCGGGAGTCAACTACCTAGCCAGGCCAGGCAGACATGTGATATAGGCTGCCAGAGGACAGCCGAATGGAACAGCATAAGCATAAAAGGGGAAACACATAGAATAAGGAAAGAAAAACTACTCAAAATTAGTCAAGCTGATGACGAAAGCTCGATGGGAGAGGGAGGGAAATAACCCTACCCCATCAAGCCCCAGTCGCCGGCCCTGAAGCCCCCCAACTGCGCCAAGGAGAGTAGTATCAGGGGGGTACTAGTTCAGTGCATTTATTATTGATGAAAGAGTGTTTGGCAAGTCGAAGTACAGATTTGGCTTGATTCCAGGCAGAAACATAGGAAGAATGATATTATTGAGTTTTAAGGCATCGGTACTGTTTGAATGCTTCCTCCTTATTGTGGACAGCAGTAGAACAAGTGTGAGTAAACCAAACAAATGTTGCAATAGTCTGAGAGAAAGAAGATGGAATGTATGCCTCCATGTCAGGTAGGATTACCTCGGTAATGCGTTCAACACTCTCCGAGGGTCCCAGCCCACGGAAGCAAAAATAATTCCATGGTAAATAAAAAAAGTATATATATATATATGTACAGTTAACTCGATTAATTTGCGGAGATAACCCACAAAGCTTGGAATTTAGAGTCTGGTAACACTGAATGTTAGCGGTCTGCCAAACGTACAATGCTGTGTCTGCCACCCACCCCCAACCTTCCATATCCACTCACCAACCCAACCACAAACGCAAGTGCTCATCAACACCGTGACCTCCCTTTCCATTCCTGCCTTCCCACCACACCTATCCCTCCCATCCCATTCATACCCGGCTCCTCTGTACTCCTTATAATTTGCATAACTGTTTAATTATACATGCCGGGAGGTCAGTAAAATAATACAAAATATATTATTCAACTGTATATTGAAGAAGTAAGAATATGCCTAAACATTACATTATTTATATTATGATACTGCAAAGGAATGTGAAACTATTTGTCAAAGGAGTATTGTAAGTAAAAATACGGCAATCAGATAGTGACAACGATATTGGAGGGATTTTACAACTTGATTCTACTTACATTTCATCCACTGCCATTATTTACTATAACATTGGCATCCTCACATAATATAAATTAAATCATAGGATGTATTCGTGAACTGTGACTCCCACCCCCCACCCCCACACACACACACTATCAACTATATTTATATATTAATATGAAGTTTAGGAAGGACATGTGGTAGCTAAAAGGATTAATTTAGGTAGTCTGTAGCCTATTACTTCCTAAGCTGAGTAAAGTCGGCTAATATTTGCCAGAATACAATGATAAGGATGTCATCGGTACTAAATGGGTTATGTTATTTTACTGACATTTGGAGCATTACATTATTTTCTATTCACGGTTCCATTTAATATATATTTTTTTTTTAGTAAAATCAGAGCTGAATCGGTTAATTAATTGCGTGTAAATGAGCCTATGAATAATTTCACGAGGAAATAACTTTAGCGACAGACCATATATAGGCAAAAACTAATATGAACCAAATATAAAGAGAACAGAGCTTCGTTGTCTAGGAAAGGTTGATACCGTAGATCACAAGGTACTCAAGGTGTGACGGTCCAATTGCATGAGTTTGTTTGGTAGCAAAGGTCCGGATGATTCCCCCCCCCCCCCCCGCCCCCCCCGTCCCCCCCTTCGGCAAAAAATAAATAAATATATATATAAATATATATATATATATATATATATATATATATATATATATATATATATATACATATATCTATATTTATATATATATATATATAGCTATATATATATATATATCTATATATATACAGTATAATTTAGAAACAAAATAAAATAAATATCACTACTAGCACCACCATTACTACACCTATACCTCTATTCCCATCCAATATTCTCAATTCCCAAAACTATGAAAGTCCTTGTATAGTTCTGTTTTGTTATGTGTTTCCTACTCTCCAGCCAAGTATCCCTGATGAAGCGTTTAATGATATTGGCACTTCACTATAAAAAGGCCTTACTCGTGTAAACAGGAAAACAGTATGTCCATGATGTCCATTGACTAACACAAATATTAATAAGCTGACATAACCATCTGGTGATAGCCAGAATTAATTAATATCTTCTCAACGTCTTAAAAGGATAAAATATAGATATATACAATACAATAACTTTGTATAAGCCAACAGATATGAGAAGGCCGAACCTGAGAATTCATGAAACAGGACGATGTTGGTTGCCTCCCTTTGATTTAACCTATTGTCCATTCATTATAAATATTCCAGAATCGTGACCTCTAGCCTCTGTAACTCAAAAGGGGCTGGAACAAATGGACTGTGAATTTCCACACCTCCATCATGGCTAAATCTTCTCAAATGGTAGAATAATTAGCTCGATTATTGACATTATTTTTGAGTTATGAGAGGCTGGGTTCGTGATTTCTGGCTACTTATAATGAAGAGGGTATAGATATCATTGGATGATAATACACAACTTAGGAAGGACCTGTGGGAGTGGAAGGGTACGTTAATCAACACAATATTTACTCCTTGATTATGACTTACAAGGCCTTCGTAAGCTTAATCTAGTCGACAAATTCTAGCCAGATAAAGTTTAAATATCTTATACTGAGGATGAAAATAACTGTATGAATCAAATGAGCCAATATTGTTGTACTAGTTTTCAAACACAGAATATAACCACTGACAACATAAGCAGTATCAAGGCATAAGTTACGGACCACAACTTGAAGATAAACCTGCACCCTCATTACTGGATAACCTGCTGTATGTGGGATTTTTCCTTGAAGGGAAGTATTTGTTTTTATTCTGAATCCCCTGCTCCTCCATGTTTAGCCCAATCAGTTCTCAAATTGTAAGACTTTCTCCCATTTCTTTATCAATATTATGACCTTTCGTGATATTCGGATGTCGATTATTTCATGGCGATCGATAGCGATCCTGTAATTTAGGAGGAACCAGACATCATCCGGGACATTTTTCTACCGACAAAATTACAAATTTATCTCGAGGGGGGTCTTGGGGATGTTTTAATTATATTAACCCGTGGAGCCCCGGCTAGTTTTGTAATGTTTGCGCACCAGAACCCGGCCGGTTTTCAAAAAATGGTTTTATTCCAGAAACAATAGCGAATGGGTTAGGAATGAAGGAAAAACCACGAAAAAACGCTCAAAAAGCTTAAAAAATGGTCCTACAGAGCCCCCGAAAACGGATTATACAAGAGTAAAAAATTGAAGGCAATTATCCCAAAAAAACAGGTTATTGCGCGCTCGCGCGCACGCACGTGGACTTTGAGAGTTTTCAACCATCGGCACGGTTGCGTGGGATACGTACACAGTTCCCATAGAAATCTGAGCCCTCTTGAGTGGCTACACCTGAGGTTACGGTCGGCGCAATTAGGGTGACGCGCCAGGCGCGTCTCTGGGGCTGTGCGTTACATACATCGCCGACGCGTCAGGCGCGTCGCTGGGGCTGTACGGGTTAAGCTTGATTGAGGTCTAGGGATCAAACTAATACAAATATATACAGTATAAAGCGGTAATAATGAAAAATAAATATACAGATAAAATAACGTCCCCTTAACCTTACACTACCACTAACAACATTTCCATTATGTTATGGAAGCTACTGTATTATGTTATGGAAGCTACTGTATTATGTTATGGAAGCTACTGTATTATGTTATGGAAGCTACTGTATTATGTTATGGAAGCTACTGTATTATGTTATGGAAGCTACTGTATTATGTTATGGAAGCTACTGTATTATGTTATGGAACCTACTGTATTATGTTATGGAAGCTACTGTATTATGTTATGGAAGCTACTGTATTATGTTATGGAAGCTACTGTATTATGTTATGGAAGCTACTGTATTATGTTATGGAAGCTACTGTATTATGTTATGGAAGCTACTGTATTATGTTATGGAAGCTACTGTATTATGTTATGGAAGCTACTGTATTATGTTATGGAAGCTACTGTATTATGTTATGGAAGCTACTGTATTATGTTATGGAAGCTACTGTATTTTGGTATGGAAGCTACTGTATTATGTTATGGAAGCTACTGTATTATGTTATGGAAGCTACTGTATTATGTTATGGAAGCTACTGTATTATGTTATGGAAGCTACTGTATTATGTTATGGAAGCTACTGTATTATGTTATGGAAGCTACTGTATTATGTTATGGAAGCTACTGTATTATGTTATGGAACCTACTGTATTATGTTATGGAAGCTACTGTATTATGTTATGGAAGCTACTGTATTATGTTATGGAAGCTACTGTATTATGTTATGGAAGCTACTGTATTATGTTATGGAAGCTACTGTATTATGTTATGGAAGCTACTGTATTATGTAATGGAAGCTACTGTATTATGTTATGGAAGCTACTGTATTATGTTATGGAAGCTACTGTATTATGTTATGGAAGCTACTGTATTATGTTATGGAAGCTACTGTATTATGTTATGGAAGCTACTGTATTATGTTATGGAAGCTACTGTATTATGTTATGGAAGCTACTGTATTATGTTATGGAAGCTACTGTATTATGTTATGGAAGCTACTGTATTATGTTATGGAAGCTACTGTATTATGTTATGGAAGCTACTGTATTATGTTATGGAAGCTACTGTATTATGTTATGGAAGCTACTGTATTATGTTATGGAAGCTACTGTATTATGTTATGGAAGCTACTGTATTATGGAAGCTCTGTATGTTATGGAAGCTACTGTCTACTGTATTATGTTATGGAAGCTACTGTATTATGTTATGGAAGCTACTGTATTGTTATGGAAGCTACTGTATTATGTTATGGAAGCTACTGTATTATGTTATGGAAGCTACTGTATTATGTTATGGAAGCTACTGTATTATGTTATGGAAGCTACTGTATTATGTTATGGAAGCTACTATGGCTACTGTATTATGTTATGGAAGCTATTATTATTATGGAAGCTACTGTATTATGTTATGGAAGCTACTGTATTATGTTATGGAAGCTACTGTATTATGTTATGGAAGCTACTGTATTATGTTATGGAAGCTACTGTATTATGTTATGGAAGCTACTGTATTATGGTATGGAATCTACTGTATTATTTTATGGAAGCTACTGTATTATGTTATGGAAGCTACTGTATTATGTTATGGAAGCTACTGTATTATGTTATGGAAGCTACTGTATTATGTTATGGAAACTACTGTATTATGTTACTGAAGCTACTGTATTATGTTATGGAAGCTACTGTATTATGTTATGGAAGCTACTGTATTATGTTATGGAAGCTACTGTATTATGTTATGGAAGCTACTGTATTATGTTATGGAAGCTACTGTATTATGTTATGGAAGCTACTGAATTATTATTATGGAAGCTACTGTATTATGTTATGGAAGCTACTGTATTATGTTATGGAAGCTACTGTATTATGTTATGGAAGCTACTGTATTATGTTATGGAAGCTACTGTATTATGTTATGGAAGCTACTGTATTATGTTATGGAAGCTACTGTATTATGTTATGGAAGCTACTGTATTATGTTATGGAAGCTACTGTATTATGTTATGGAAGCTACTGTATTATGTTATGGAAGCTACTGTATTATGTTATGGAAGCTACTGTATTATGTTATGGAAGCTACTGTATTATGTTATGGAAGCTACTGTATTATGTTATGGAAGCTACTGTATTATGTTATGGAAGCTACTGTATTATGTTATGGAAGCTACTGTATTATGTTATGGAAGCTACTGTATTATGTTATGGAAGCTACTGTATTATGTTATGGAAGCTACTGTATTATGTTATGGAAGCTACTGTATTATGTTATGGAAGCTACTGTATTATGTTATGGAAGCTACTGTATTATGTTATGGAAGCTACTGTATTATGTTATGGAAGCTACTGTATTATGTTATGGAAGCTACTGTATTATGTTATGGAAGCTACTGTATTATGTTATGGAAGCTACTGTATTATGTTATGGAAGCTACTGTATTATGTTATGGAAGCTACTGTATTATGTTATGGAAGCTACTGTATTATGTTATGGAAGCTACTGTATTATGTTATGGAAGCTACTGTATTATGTTATGGAAGCTACTGTATTATGTTATGGAAGCTACTGTATTATGTTATGGAAGCTACTGTATTATGTTATGGAAGCTACTGTATTATGTTATGGAAGCTACTGTATTATGTTATGGAAGCTACTGTATTATGTTATGGAAGCTACTGTATTATGTTATGGAAGCTACTGTATTATGTTATGGAAGCTACTGTATTATGTTATGGAAGCTACTGTATTATGTTATGGAAGCTACTGTATTATGTTATGGAAGCTACTGTATTATGTTATGGAAGCTACTGTATTATGTTATGGAAGCTACTGTATTATGTTATGGAAGCTACTGTATTATGTTATGGAAGCTACTGTATTATGTTATGGAAGCTACTGTATTATGTTATGGAAGCTACTGTATTATGTTATGGAAGCTACTGTATTATGTTATGGAAGCTACTGTATTATGTTATGGAAGCTACTGTATTATGTTATGGAAGCTACTGTATTATGTTATGGAAGCTACTGTATTATGTTATGGAAGCTACTGTATTATGTTATGGAAGCTACTGTATTATGTTATGGAAGCTACTGTATTATGTTATGGAAGCTACTGTATTATGTTATGGAAGCTACTGTATTATGTTATGGAAGCTACTGTATTATGTTATGGAAGCTACTGTATTATGTTATGGAAGCTACTGTATTATGTTATGGAAGCTACTGTATTATGTTATGGAAGCTACTGTATTATGTTATGGAAGCTACTGTATTATGTTATGGAAGCTACTGTATTATGTTATGGAAGCTACTGTATTATGTTATGGAAGCTACTGTATTATGTTATGGAAGCTACTGTATTATGTTATGGAAGCTACTGTATTATGTTATGGAAGCTACTGTATTATGTTATGGAAGCTACTGTATTATGTTATGGAAGCTACTGTATTATGTTATGGAAGCTACTGTATTATGTTATGGAAGCTACTGTATTATGTTATGGAAGCTACTGTATTATGTTATGGAAGCTACTGTATTATGTTATGGAAGCTACTGTATTATGTTATGGAAGCTACTGTATTATGTTATGGAAGCTACTGTATTATGTTATGGAAGCTACTGTATTATGTTATGGAAGCTACTGTATTATGTTATGGAAGCTACTGTATTATGTTATGGAAGCTACTGTATTATGTTATGGAAGCTACTGTATTATGTTATGGAAGCTACTGTATTATGTTATGGAAGCTACTGTATTATGTTATGGAAGCTACTGTATTATGTTATGGAAGCTACTGTATTATGTTATGGAAGCTACTGTATTATGTTATGGAAGCTACTGTATTATGTTATGGAAGCTACTGTATTATGTTATGGAAGCTACTGTATTATGTTATGGAAGCTGTATTATGTTATGGAAGCTACTGTATTATGTTATGGAAGCTATTGTATTATACAGTATTATGTTATGGAAGCTACTGTATTATGTTATGGAAGCTACTGTATTATGTTATGGAAGCTACTGTATTATGTTATGGAAGCTACTGTATTATGTTATGGAAGCTACTGTATTAAACGATTCTATCCAGTTAAGGACGGACCTCTAAAAATCAAAAGATCTCCAACTCTCTCATTTATCCCACATAACTCCCACAGATCATTCTTAAGCTGCATACATTCGTCGAAATATAGCTAAAATGAGAGGAAAGAGACGTCACCGGTACTGGATGGGTCAATACTATTAAGCAGAGCTAAACTTACCTTTGTTAACCCTCTCCGACATATGACGCGATTTTGAGCCTATTAGGGATACTTTAAAACCTTTGTTACCATCAGGGCCGACATATGACGCGATTTTGAGCCTATTAGGGATACTTTAAAACCTTTGTTACCATCAGGGGTATTTTGAAACCTTTCGTTTAGTTACTTCAACCTCTGCAGTTGTCTTTGAGTTAGCTGTGGGCAGAAAACTAATTTTTGAGAGGTAATTATAAGAATGAGATAACTCTATTCCTTATTGCTAACCTGGCAACCTCTGCATCATATGAGTCTGAAGGGGTTAACTATGGCAAGCACTTTAAGGGGCAGGTAGTCGTATGTTTTGGATCCCCTTCTCCCTCATGTTTAGCATAATAGTTTTGACATTTTAAGACTTTCGTTCCATTAGTTTGGCGATTTTGAGACTGTTTGTCCCATTTCTTAGTCAATATTTAGACCTTTCGTGTCATTTAAGTGTCGATTAGTTTTCCTAGCGAACGATAGCGAGCCTGTAATTTTAGAAGGAATCGGCCGGATCATTTTTCTACCGAAACATTTACAAATGTATCTTGAAAGAGGGTCTAGGGGTGTTTTTTAAAGCTTAATGGAGGTCTAGAGTCTAGGAAACTCAAAACAAATTAATAACTAAATACATAGATAAAAAACCAAGCCCTACCCCCTTAACCTCTCCGCTGCGCAGCCCCTATAGTATACAGGCATCCCTGTGCGGAGGTATGACGATTTGGGCAAATATCGATGAAAAGTACATCAAAGTGTAGGGAATGTTCGCACGCATCGAGCCATATATATTTGACCCCCCAAAAATATCTGGGGGGGGGTGGGGGGCGGTCCGTAGTTGAAAAAAGTGGAGCGAATGGCATCACGCGGCCAGATTGTCATCGCGCGGCAAGATTTCTCGGGTGAATATTCACGCGCCCAGGGGGTAGGAATAGAGGGAGGGGAGGGTGGGTTAGAGCGTAATTCTGTGTATTTATCCATTTTTGAGCACTGATATGCTATGTAGAGTATGTGTACATATGTGTATGTATGTAGGCCACCCATATACCAAGGAATATGCCGCATATAGACCAAATATGTAACATATAAGCGTATTCTGAATGAGTTTAGAGGCGGGAACACAGGTAAAGAGTTTAGGCGGGAAGGTATGAAAAGTACTGGGTGTGCTGGCTGAAATATCACTTATATATATCGTATTTTCAGCACTCACATGCTATATAAAGTACGTCTACGTATGTAGGCCACCCATATACCAAGGAATATGCCGCATATAGACCAAATATGCGACATATAAGCGAATTATGAGAGAGTTTACAGGCGGGAACGGAGGTTATGGCAGAGGTGTGGTTGGTGGGTGGGTGGGTGGGCGGACCATGGGAGGGAGGGAAGGAGGGAAGTTGTGTCTGTGAGTCGCTGGCAAGCTAAGGTCAGCCAGCTGTATGTGCAATTATTGTTGTCCCTGTCGCCGTTGTCGCCTTGCCCTTCGTCCCTTTCTTCCCTTTGGCAGGGCCAGGGGCAGGGGCAGAAGGGCCGGCAAGGCCAGCAGAGGTCCTGGATGGCAATATTATGGTGGTCCCTGTTGCCTTGCCCTTCGTCCCTTTCTTCCCTTTGGCAGGGGCAGGGGCAGAGGCAGGGGCAGAAGGGCCGACAGGGGCGGCAAGGGCAGGGGCGGCTGGTGGTGGTGGTGGTCTTGGCACGGTGGTAGTGGCAGAGGTAAAAGTTTTTTTACCCATGCCCTTCCCTGTCTTCCCAGTGGCCCTCACAGGTCCTGCAGCCCCAGGGCGGCCTGCTGCGTCGGTGGTAGTGGTGGTGGTATGTGGTGGTAGCAGTTGCCAGGGTGGTGTTGGCAGTGTCCCAGAAAGACAATGACTCTGTGCACTGCCCTTGCTTGCACGTGTTTTACGTGCTTTACGTCCAGGTTCCTCGTCCTCGGACCTACTCGTGCTGTAGTAATGGTAGCTAGGGTCATTGGCAGCCACTCTCTGCCTTCCACGGCCGCTGGCACCACCAGAAGGAGGGCTGGTTGTATCAGGGCGAGAGCGTGAGAGTGGTGTAAGCTCCAATGCGTGTGTACGTGCGTGCGTGTGTACCGCTTGCCTGTGTGCGGGCCGAGCGTGTGGGGTGGTGGTATCGAGAGGTGCCAAGTCGTACTACACTCGCACCAATTTGTAGCCGCCTGGCTGTAAGACCGCGGTTTTGGTATGCGTTCAAAAACCGGGATTATATAAGGGGTTCCGCAGCGCAGCGGAAAACTCACATTAGTGTTTCAGCACTTGTCGGGTTAATACATTTGGCTGAGGAAGAGCATATAATTGTATTTGAATGGTCATATTACTTATGTCAAAGGATCAACTAAATCAATAATATTGTTCTTAAATTAACACTTAGAAGATACGTGGACGCATTTCTATTTTTTTTTGTTTTTTCTGGTGGATGTTATTGGCCAATTTTATTCAGATTAGGAAGGGTATAGTGCAGTCAAAGAGTTAATTGAGTATTCCTAAATTGTACAAAATCGTTAATAATAGCCAGAATAAACTGTCAAATGCGTCACAATGTTCAAAGGGTTAAAAAGAAAGTCTTAATAATAATATATTGTTCTTCAAGACAAAATATGAACAAGTTGACAAGGAGAAGGTAATTAGATAAGTTAGACACTGGACGAAAAGTTATAATGAGGAAACAAAAGGCTAACTGGTCATATTTGGTATCCCGGGAAACAGTATAGAAGTTGGGATCAGTGGCTGATAACTAGTACAAAACAGAAAAATACTCTTTATCTCGTTTTATATTTTATTATTATATTTTGTATTTATGTTTTTCTTTACTTGCAGTCATGGGCATTTTGCGGTCCAAAAACAATCTCTCTGAGTTCCGGATATGGACCGCGGGCCGCCAGTTGATGATTGTATAACGTTTAGTTGAATTAGGGTATGCTACTAACAAAACGACTAACGATTTGTGTATGGCACCTAGCTAGGCAATACGAGGCATAACAGAAGCAGTTTTCAAACATAGGAATCAGGTATTATCTAACCTGAAGCGTTACCTTTGCATGCTTTAAGAGTTTGTCTCCTTTCACACACTGATTACCTGTAACTCTACAGTTGTGTGGCAACCATCCCCGTGTTTTTTATGACAGCAATTTGTCATATAAGCAAAGCCAGACACCATCAAATTGTATACAAAATTACCACATCTGCATTCGCCATATCTATGTAAATCTATGTAATTATTTCCAACTATTTAGGCTTACTGAGGCATCTATTTATGCTTCAGGTTCCACACACACACACACACAACAGACGTATATTTATATATTTATATATATACAACATGTATATATACGGTATATATATAAATATATATATATATATATATATATATATATATATATACACAGTATATATATATATATATATACAAAATGTATATATACGGTATATATATATATATATATATACCGTATATATATTTTCTTTAAGGCAGGCGAGGTTGAAGGAAATACATGTATCAGCATTAATGATTTTATTATTAAGGCTTTCAATAGAACGAACAGCAATTCTCAGGTGTTCTGGGAGATTGTGCAAAAGGTGAGCAAAATTCATGATGATCCAACGCGTTTCGATAGACAACTATCATCTTCAGGGAATGGAAGGTAAGTGAATAGGATACAATACAATACAAATGTATAGAAAAGGTGGGTGAGGGTGAAAGAAGGGAATTTTTTATTGGTTAAGTAGGAGAGACAGTGGTAAAAGTGAGAGCAAATAGAGTGTCGGGGCTTGACCCAACGTGCGTGAGTTGAGTATTGGGCTGGATCAGTATGGCTTGCCAAGAAGGGGGCTGGGAGGCTGCAAGATGAAGGCAGGAGATGGTGGTGTTGATGGTGGTGGTGAAGAAGTCGATGGTGTTAATGTTGGTGTTTAACGAATTCTTCCATGTTGAAGGTCTTTCTCGATCTTTTTGGGTTTTTCATGGAGCTCCTGATCTTGAACAGCTGACTTTGGAAGATCCTTAGACCTTCTACTTGCTCTGGTGTAAAAGATGGATCAGGGGTTGCTTCGGTGTCCCCCAAAATGGCTCTCCAAAAAGGTGATTCAGGGGGGGGACGTCTTTTTCCTCTTGGTGCTGCATCCTTGACTCCTTCTTCCTCGATCGTCTCCACGTCGACTATTTCTCCTATGGTGGACACAGTGTACTCAGACGACGTGGAGGGGAATGCCACCGGATGATTAATGGTGGCAGGTGCTGGAGTCGAGGCTGCTACTGGTCCGGTGATGTTGACTGCTGATGGAGGTGGCGATGCCGAGACTGCAGGAGGAGGTGGTGGAAGGCTGCTCCTATTGATTGGTTTGTAGATGTTCAGGCGTTTCCGTGGCTGCTGTCTTGGACGTTGTTGGGGAGCCTGTGGACGAGTGATTTTGGTGGAGTGCATGTTTGGGATGATAATAGAGGGCAAGTTGTTAGCTTGTAGGAGGGCAGGGAGATACACCCTTAGGAGGTTGATGTCCCCACCAGCAAGAGCAGTGGCTGTGGTGACAATGATTTTGATGATTGAGTCCTTGTCACAAGATGGCTGCTCTACTCTTGCCTTCTCCTTCCTCTTCCTGGCATGCACCGATCCCTTCACACAGTCACCCTTGGGTCCAGATGCTCGATGTGCCTCCAATTCCCTTCTTCCCCTTCTTGATGGTAAACTCTACCCTCTCTCCGTCACCAAGAGAGGGCAGAGCGTGGAGTGGATTGGGGCGAGATATGCTCCTTCTATGTACAAAGATGTCTCCTCCTTCCTGTTGGCTGATAAAGCCCATTCCCTTTTTGTAGTTAAACCATTTAACATGGCCAGCAAAGCAGCTGGGGGCTGCTGGAAGCATGATGGTTTTGGTGGTAAGGGATAGGTGGAGAGTTGTAGCCAATCAGGAGAGAGCAGGAGCTGTGTCGAATAGGATATAACATAACAGCTTATTTATACATTTTAGGTAGATCACAGTAAGGTTTATTGGGTGTCGGCTAGCATATGATTAGCTAGTTGGCGACCAATGAGGCGCGCGCTTTTCCTGCTTCCTGGTTGGCAGGGAGGGTTCGAAGATGCTAGATGTTGTCGTAGGGGGTCTGCTGGGCGAGGGGGGGGCCGGGCCCTTGTGAGGGGCGGCGGGCCTGTTGTATCTCGGGTTTCTGGTCCAGTTTGAAGCGTAGGGTTGAGGGGCGGCGTGCGTTGGTTAAATGAAGTAGTGGGGGGGACGGTAAGGGGGGGAAGGGGAGGGGAGGAGAGTAAGGGCAGAGTCAGGGTGGTAAGGGGAGTAATGTTAGGGGGTGTTTGAGAGTAACGTTTAGCTGATGGGAGTATTTGGAGGTCGAGAGTTTGATTATTTATGGAAGGATTAGGAGTTTGAATATATAGGGCTTCAAGTATAGCAAGTCTTCTGGGTTCTGTCTCTTTATCAATTACGGAGGTGTTTTTATCTAGGTCAGAGCGAGTAAGGGCTTGGTGGTGGGGGGCTTTATAGTGGTCTTTGATAGCTCCAGATTGGAGATGGAGGGTGAGACGGCGTGATAAACGATTTTGTGTCATACCAACGTAGGTTTGAAGTCCACAGTCCACATTATTGCAATTGTGTTGGTATATCACATTGTCGTCTATTTTCGGAGTCTTGGGAGAGATAGGTCTGTTACGGAGGATGAGGTTGGAGGTTTTGGAGGATTTGTAGTAGATGATAAGTTTTATTTTGTGGTCGGGGTTGGTGGGGAGGACGTTTTTGGTAATGATTTCTTTCATGATGGATTCGTCGGTATTGTGATCAGATGACATGTAGTTGCGGTCGGATCATCATGAATTTTGCTCACCTTTTGCATAATCTCCCAGAACACCTGAGAATTGCTGTTCGTTCTATTGAAAGCCTTAATAATAAAATAATTAATTCTGATACATGTATTTCCTTCAACCTCGCCTGCCTTAAAGAAAATGTATTACCTGGCTACACTAACATATATATATATATCATTTATTACCTGGCTACACCAATATATATATACCAATAGACTGGAAGAGTGCGTGTATTGTGCCGTTGTACAAGGGGAAGGGAGATCGGCAGGAGTGTTCAAATTATAGAGGTATTAGTTTATTGTCAGTGGTTGGAAAGCTGTATGGCAGGGTGTTGATAGAGAGGATAATAAAGTGTACGGAAGTTGCAATAGGAGAAGAACAGTGCGGTTTTAGGAGGGGAAGAGGGTGTGTGGATCAGATGTTTGCAGTAAGACAGTTATGCGAGAAGTATTTAGAGAAGAATAAGGAGATATTTTGGGCTTTTATGGACTTGGAAAAAGCGTATGATCGTGTGGACCGTGAAGCAATGTGGAAGGTGTTAAGGATTTATGAAATAGGAGGAAATTTGTTTGAAGCAGTTAAGAGTTTTTATGAAGGGAGCAGAGCATGTGTGAGAGTAGGAAATGGTGAGTTGAGTGAATGGTTTGAGGTAAAGGTAGGTTTGCGACAGGGTTGTGTAATGTCACCATGGCTGTTTAATATGTTTATGGATGGTGTGGTGAGGGAGGTGAAAAGGAGAACTATGGGAAGAGGATTGGGTTTAGTAGGAAAGAATGGTAGAGATTGGGAGTTGAATCAGTTGCTGTTCGCTGATGACACAGCATTGGTGGCGGATTCTGATGAGAAACTGCAGCGGATAGTCAAAGAGTTTGGTGTGGTTTGTGGAAGGAGGAAACTGAAGGTGAACGTCAATAAAAGTAAAGTAATGGTGTGTAATAGGGGAGAGCATAGGGTGAATCTAGATGTGAGGCTGGATGGGGAAATATTGGAACAAGTAGAGTGTTTTAAATATCTAGGAGGAACGATAAGCAGGAGTGGAGGTATGGAAGTGGAGGTAAAACAGAGAGTGTGTGAAGGAAGGAAGGTTTTCGGAGCATGGGAAGTATGTGGAAGATGAGAAATCTCGGAGTGAAAGTAAAAAGTGCACTGTATCAAGGAATTGTTGTGCCAACAGTGATGTATGGGGATGAGACATGGGCTCTGAAGAAAAAGGAGAAAAGAGGGCTGGATGTGATGGAGATGAGCTGCTTGAGGAGTATGTGTGGAGTTACTCGTAGAGACAGATTGAGGAATGAAGAGATACGTAGGAGAGTGGGGCAGCTGGAACATTTGTCAGCCAGAGTGGACAGAAGGGTGCTGAGCTGGTATGGTCATGTTGAACGAATGGGAGATGAAAGGCTTACAAAGAGAATATGTGAGTCAGGTACAAGGGGAGATAGAAGGGCAGGAAGACCCCTATTGAGATGGAGAGACTGTGTAAGAAAGGCTTTGGATGATAGAGGAATGACTATAGATCAGGCAGGGGAAGTGGTGGTGGACAGGAGTGAATGGAGAATGCTTGTGAATAGTTGAGTGAACACGTGGTCATTTGGAGTAAGGGGTCGGGCGCAAGTTCGACTAGATAATAGTCCATCAGGCGCCTGGCCCGGGGATACGATTAATATGAAGGGTGTGCCTGGAAGTGTGATGGGAGGGCTTGTGGCTTTGGCTCCGCTGCATGTCTGCCTGCCGAGATCGGAACCTCTCCGGGTGGTCAGGGGCCGGGGGAGTGCTGGAGCGACCTTTGGTAATCCTGGTCTCTGGGTCTTCTCCTGGGTGACCTGGATGTGTGTGAGTTTGTGTTTTTTATCTGTGTTTATTTTTTGTTTTATGTTGTTTTTGTGTTTTCCCTGTTCTTGCTCTGTCTTGAGTCAGCTACCCCCAAAATGGGGATTGGGCCTGAGCATATAGATAGATAGATAGATAGATATATATATATACACTATATATATATATATATACAGTATATACACTTCGATGAGTGGTTGCATAAGGCATATCTTATATTGCTAAAATAACAGTTATATGTCTGTTTTTAATCATTAATGATATCGTAGATTTCGTGCAAGCTAATACCACTTCACTAAAAGGAACCAGGCAAACACAAATTGAATTATAGATAGACACATGGCCTTTATTAATGAAACACTTCTATATGATATATACAAATGTCAACTTTATTTTCTGTCAAAGGCTGGAGTAGCAGCTACATTTACCTTTTATAAACAGCAAAACGCCTTATGATAATAGTTGCTTAAGTTAAACTGCTTCCCAACACCTATCAATAGTGAAGATTGCTCAATCGCCTACCCATTGACCCATACAGTATATTCCATAGAAAATAATAATGGATAACAAGAAGATAAATTGGCAAAGATCTGAATGTATAAAGTCACCCTCCATTTAAAAAACAAGAAAACTAAAATATTACTTAATGAAAGTTGATAGAAAACAATTATCAAGATATTGAATTTCAGAAAGTTCGGAATGTTTTGTTTTACATCCCCCCCCCCCAAAAAAAAAGAGAGAGAGAGAGAGAGAGAGAGAGAGAGAGAGAGAGAGAGAGAGAGAGAGAGAGAGAGAGAGAGAGAGAGAGAATTTCTGAATGCTAAACGACAACCCCTGATCGAGTCCATAGGATAGCGAAAGGGTTAATAACAGTCGCATAGTTAACAATATCGTCATTAAATATGACTTTGGAACATTATCTATTGTACTACGTGAAATTGACGTTACATATTGTTTGATAAACGTGTTTAACACGAACCGTGGATGTCTTGTTTAATTGTCAAAAATATTGTATGTTTCACCATAACTGAATCTCTATTTGAAATTAAATACTCAAAGCTTGATGTGCATATATTATTAATTCCCGTCGCCTACCTTCTTCCCGTATTACTTGTCCTAGTCTGTTACTATTTCCGGACTTGCTTTCAACCTCCCCATCCACACATTTTCTACTCATCTTTCCATCCTGTTAGCATTTCTTTCTCTCCTACCACTCCCTTCTTGCTCTGTGTTCCTGCCCTCCCCTACCCCCCCCCCCCCCCTCCCTACCTCCGCCACACACACCAACCCCTCCCCCATACCATTCCTTTCTCTCTCCTCTCACTCCCCAATAGCTGCGTCACTGCCTCCCCCGCATGCCCACCCCTCTCACCCTCACTCTCTATGCTTCTCCTATGATTCTACCTTGCTTGTTATCATAAGAATTTGTATTTAAATCACTATTTTGTTCCATTCTCCTTATGTTCACTCACTTTAATATGTTTAATATTATGCACAAATGAAGACAAAAATATACTTCATGCACCTAGGAAGGAAAATTACATAATACAACTCGGTACGATAACTGCTGTAGTTCCCAAGCGCTGCAGGTATTGCCAGATCAAATACCTCTCTCTCAATACATACATATCTATCTGTCTCCGAGAATTAATCGAGTCAACTGTACATATATATTTCATATATATGCAACTATAACATATTATATCATCAGAGATTGGGATTAATTGTTCAAAATGTCTACATTAAATGGGCTACAGCTGTGCCGCACTTCTACATTACAAAACCTCGCAGGATATAAGTGCCCCCCTGTAAAGCACGGAGGGATCGGAGGGGGGGGGGGAGTAAAGCGAGAGGGGTAGGGAAAACAATATTAATTTTCTGGCCCAGTAATATGGTGAACTTTGTCCTTGCCAGGTAAGAGATAATACTGCCTGTGACGAGTGCCTCCCCAAGAATTGAGAGAAAAGATGAAATTAAGTACCTTACAAATTTCGATTATATTATTTTAGTTTATATTATGGCCTTCCAAAGTTACATAAATCTAGATCCATAATTAAAGCTATTGAAGAAGATAACTTTGAGTATGTATTGGTCACGAACCCTTCAGATTTAAAAATTAGGCCTAATGTAGCTGGTCCTGCTTGCCCTACCCACAGACTCAGTAATTATCTGGATATTCTACTACAACCTTATCTAAAACACATCCCTGAATATATAAAAAACTATTTTTATGTACTTATTAAATTTAATCCCTTCTCAGCTAAGTGAATTTGATTTTATTTGTGAAGCTAGACGTAGTTAGTCTTTATAGCAACATGGTCATGAATAGGGATAGGTCATGAATTGGGATACGAAGCAATACATTTTTGGCGCACGGATATTCGCCCGGGAAATCTCGCCGCTCGATGTTTTTCTCGCCGCACGATGCCATTCGCTCCACATTTTTCAACTACGGACCCCCCCCCCCAGAAATTTTTTGGGGGTCAAATATATATGGCTCGATGCGCGCAAACATTCCCTACACGCTGATGTATTTTTTATCAAAATTTGCAAGGGTCGCCCAAATTGTCATACCTGCGCACAGGGGTGTGGTATATACTATAGGGGGTGCGCAGCGGAGAGGTTAACACAAGAAAAACGTATAATGTGTATAATGTAAAGCAGTATACAAGGACATAATTATATACCTGCGGGTATCAAGTCATCTTTGTTATATGTTAAAGCTATTGGCATGAATGTATTAATATAGTGTATGTATATCATAATATAATAATACACTTATTTGAATTTGAAAATGTTACGAAAAATGATGATGAAAATATCAGAATAATTGCAACAAAAACAACAAGATGAATACTGTAAAGTCAAATGTACAACAATAACTAGAGGTAATTCACTAGAGGAGGTGAAGTGATGGCATTGGTTCTAGGGTACTGGCTAACAAGGCGTTTATGTTAGCCTAGGGGACAAACTAAAATATATCGCTTGAAAATGGCAAAATCAAAAAAATCCTAAATAATTCTTAAACAAACTATTACATTATCCCACATGTGGTTGGAACAGATAGCGTTAAGAAATGAAGGATCATACCATGCAAGAACAAACCTGCTTAACAATTTAATTCATGATATGAAGATGGACTCGACAAATGATCTTGGCAGTTTCACTCTTTGCCCTCTCATTACACCACACTCTAACATATTGGTTGAGAATGTTACGGGTCGTTGGCAATAAGATCAAGCTTTTTGGTTCTGTATTGCCTACTTTAGAACAATAATATTAACGAATTTGATCTGTGTCTTCACTTTATATACAGTAATAGAGTTTCTGCCATGTGTATATACTGTATATATACTGTATACAGTATATATACTATATATATATATATATATATATATATATAATATATATATAGATATATATATATATTATATATATATATATCTATATATATATATATATATATATATATATATATATATATATTATAGATATTTATATGTATACTCACCATTTTCGAATTTATCCATCACTATGATAAGACTGGAATGTGGGCGGCTCATTTAATTACCACCCGGTAAAGAGTAACGTAAGTAAACGTTTTCAGAAAGGGGGTAGGGTATATTTTTTGTTCCATTTATGTATTTATTTACTTGTTTTAATTTGCTTCCTAGACCTCCATCAAGCTTTAACACCTTACGAGCGGCCTATGCGGTTTATTTATGTGTACCGCACAGCGGGGTGTTTTTAGCCAAAATAGGGCTGTTTACGTGATCATTTTCATGCCTAAATAAGACCCAGAACGTAAAACAAGTACCTATCCCTGAAAGGGCATAAACAGAGCTTTCGAATGACACCATAACGATCCTTGTATGATGGATAGTTTTCTTGCAATAACCGTGCAACGCGAGTGCAAAAAGCAGGTAATTCGGTACTTTCAGTACATAATTGAGTATGTAGCGAGTGAGAGAGGGAGGAGGGAGCTGAGATTTGTGTCAGTAGGTTCGCCGCGGTGGTCTGGAGCAGTCATACGCTCGCTAGTCTCCTGCCACCACTTGTCTCTCTCTCTCAGCCACATTACGTGCTGAAATTGCCACTCGAGTTATGTCGAGCGCCGCCACATAGTCCAGCTTTATTTAACTCGACTTATGTTGCTCGCCGCTAAATAAGGGTTAAAAAAACACAATCATGACCCCCCCCCCGTCCAGATGAATTTGTACATTTTTCGGTAGAAAAATGTCCCGGAGGATGGCCGGTTCCTCCTAAATTAAAGGGCTCGCTACCGCTCATCAGGGAAAAATCGACACCTAACTGGGACAAAAGTATTTAACCCTTATTTAGCGGCCTAGGCGGTATATTTGACCGTGTCGCACAGCGTTTTTTGTTTTACCATAAATGGGGTTGTTTCCGTTTTCTTTTTCATGCATAAACAAGACCCAGAGCGTAATACAAGTATGTATCCCTGAAAGGGCGTAAATTGAGCTTTCCAATGACACCCGAACCATCCTTCTACGATCACTGGTTGTCTTGCAACGATCGTGCAACCGAAGGGCAAAATCACTAAAATACAGTAATTTCTTTATATAATTACGTATGGAGCGAGGGAGTGAAGGTGGATGTAAGTGGAGTAAATCTCAGTAGGTCCACGGCGGCCGTGGCGAGCGGTCATGAGGTAACCCATGCTCCTCCAGTCACTCGTCTCTCTCTCAGAGCCAATATTGCGCCAAAATTGCACTCGGACTTATGGCGGGCCCCGCCACATAGTCTAAATTTTTCGATTCGGACTTAAGTCGGGCCCCGATCTTTAATGGTTAACATTGACAAAGAAATGAGGCGAATGGTCATAAAATCGCCTAGCTTATGGACGAACGTACTAAAATATCAAAACTAATGGGGTTAAACATGAGGGTCATTATGAAGATATGACCCGGGTCATCCATTGACTAATTAAGTTTATGATCCAATCTAATTAAAAGGGGACAGGTTTAATGTCTTGTCGGCTTACCCTTCTCTTCTCTCTCTCTCTCTCTCTCTCTCTCTCTCTCTCTCTCTCTCTCTCTCTCTCTCTCTTCTCTTGCACACACACAAATAAATACAGACAGACACACACCCACGTTCAATAATGCCTCTACTACGACAATTTATACGTTTTCTATAATGTATTAAGGAGAGGCATAAGGCCCTGTAAAAAAGAAATATCCAAAACTCATCTAATATTGTTGATAATTGAGGGCGAGGGTGTAAATCAATCACATATTTGAGGGTTTATAACTACCATTATAATTTACCATACAGTTATCCTATTGTTGTCAATATTCTGATGCAGTGTTGCTTGCGGCCTTCTGGTTCTGAAAGCCCTATAGAACCAGAAGGCCGCAAGAGCCACTACAAAAGAATTTGATTTACGGATTCCAGGGCTTGCACGAGGCCTTTTCCAACATCCCTCGTGGTGGCACTTCCGCCCTTCTGGCTCTGACTTCCTCATATGATAACCTGGGCCATTACAATCAGTAATATAAAGAGACCTAAAAGAAAACTAAAGAAAACCTGGAAAACGGGAGTGATAACAGATACGCTCCAGTGAATGCATTGATAAAGACAACCAGATAGAGAGGAAGAGGGTCAGAGAAGAAGAATGAGAAGAGAGTCTCAAAAGAAGAAAAAAGAGAAGAGAGTCATAGAAGAGGAAAGATAAGAGGGTCACAGAAAAAGAAGAAAAGAAGAGATGTAGGGTCACAGCAGGATGGGGATAAACGTCCCAGAGTAGAGTGCCTTTATATAGAGGGTAGCGCCTGAGGACTTAAGCAGGGGGGGGGGGGGGGGATTTAAACACTTGTCCTACCATTTACATGTCGATAATTCCCTGGCAAGCTATAGCAAACTTGTTAATGAAGTGCCATAATAAATGTATATTGATGGATAGCGAAATAAAGATAAGTATAAAATTATAATATTATATTATAACAAATTTAAACAAAAACAGTGAAGTTTAAAAATAATGGTATGCTATAGGGTATAAGGTAAGGTAGAAAGAAAATGGCGACCACAATTCATATTGACGCTACCCTGTTATATATTCGTACCTATGTTGACGCCTTCCATGTTATATATGGGGAACCATGTTGACGCTACCCTGTTATAAATGGGTACCCATGTTGACGCTACCCTGTTATATATAGGTACCACCAGGGACAACGATCGAGGACAGGGAGGACCAAGGACCACCAGAGACGATAATCGAGGACAGCGAGGACAACCAGGGACGATGATCGAGGACAGCGAGGACCACCAGAGATGATGATCGAGAACAGCGAGGACCGAGGACCACCAGGGACGATGATCGAGGACAGGTAGGACCGAAGACAACCAGGGACGAGGATCGAGGACTAAGGTCAGGCAGGTACATAAATGTAGATCCGACCAGAACCAAGAATTTTATTAAATAGCATTCCGTTAATTCTATTTCCAAAACTTTAAAGGTTTTCTATGCAAACACTCGTAGAATACTGAATAAATTTTAAGATTTAGAGGAACTAGTGTTTACAGAAAACTACGATGTTATTCGCATAACTGAATCTTGGCTCAATACAGAAGAGAGAGACTTTTTAGCAGAGTATTCACTTCCAGGTTATGTAATGTTTCAGAAAAGCCGAATAAATAAAAATGGAGGTGGCGTATTACTTTATATCAAAGAAAGTCCTAACCCGATCCTTTTGTCAAAACCTCAAATTGTGAACGTTGACACATCCTCTGTGCCAATAAAGAACAATAAAGGTACAAAAATATACTTGCATTAATATACAGACTTCCAGCTCAATCAGTGCAAACTGACCGAGATATTTATGAGCAAATTGCAGACGTAAGTAACTCGCAAGATATCATCATTATTGGCGACTTCAATTTACCTGTGACCAAGTGGGGAGATAGTATTATTTCACACTCTGGACAAGACCTGTATGCCAACTTGCAAGAGAGTTCGCTATATCAATTTGTTAGATCTCCAACCCGTGGAAATAACGTCCTTGACCTTGTACTTTCAACAAAAGAAGAATTGATAGAGAATTTGAATGTCCGTAATGAATTCAGTAACAGCGACCATCGTACGATAACTTTCAGTTTAAAGTTTACTAGTAATGAACCAAATAGCAGCATCGAGAAACTCCCTAATTTCAAGAAAGCAAACTTTCATAGAACGAAAGAATATTTCTGATTGGGGATATGAATGGTAAGGTGGGTGATAGGAAAGTTGAGGGAGTGGTGGGAGGGTGGGGGGTACCATCAGAGGTGAATGGGAATGGTAGGGCACATGTGGACATATGTGTGGGGAGGAGGCTGTGGATAGCTAACACCTTCTTCCGACACAGAATGATCCACAGGTACACGTGGAAACGGGTGTGGAAGATGGAGGATGAGACAGTGGTGGAACGAAAGTCATTGATTGATTATGTATGTGTGGATGAACGAATGAAGAAATATGTGATGGATGCTAGGGTGTATAGGGGTATTGGAGGGGGTCTGTCTGATCATTATGTAGTGGTAGCTAAGGTTAGGATACAAAAGAAGTGGGTGAGGAGAGCTGGAGGGAGGCAAGAGGAGGGTGGAATAGTGAGGAGGGTGGAGAGGTTGCAGGAGGAGGAAGTCAGGGAGGAGTACAGGAGAGCAGTGGAAAGACGACTAGGTGGGTTCGACCTGGAAGTGGAGGAGATGAGCAAGGTGTTTAAGGATGAGATCTGTGCAGCATGTGAGGAGGTGTGTGGAGTGAGGAGAAGAGGGAGGGGAGTGAAAGGTACAGCATGGTGGACAGAAGAGGTAAGAATAGCTGTGGAAGAAAAGACAAAAGCATATGGAGAGTGGTTGGGTAGTAGAGGGAATGAAGATTTCGAGAGACAGAAACGAGCGAGGTACGTGGAGAGTAAGAGGGTGGTGAAGAGAGTAGTGAAGGAAAGTAAGAGAAGAGTAGATGAGGAATTTGGAAGGAATCTGAGTGTAAAATGGAGGGAGAGTAAGAAACTGTTTTGGAAAGAAGTCAAGAATGTTAGGGAAGGTAGCAAGGGAAACAGTAAGGGTGTGAAAAATAAGAATGGGAGAATGCTAGCCGAGAAGCTAGAGAGAGTCAAAAGATGGAGGGAATACTTCAATGAGTTGCTAAATGTAAGGAATGAAGAGCCAGCAAACATAGCTGGATATGGTATGGGAGGGAGAAGAAGAGAAGTAGTGGAGGAGGAGGTGGGGATCAGTAGTGTGGGAAGCCATGAAAAGAGTGAAGTTGGGGAAAGCACCAGGAACAGATGGAGTGTGTGGGGAAATGTTGAGGTATGGCGGTGAGATAGTGATCGAATGGGTATGGAAAATGTGCAAACTATCAAGGGAGAAGGGGAGTGCACCCGATGACTGGAAGACTGGCATAATAGTACCCCTATATAAGGGCAAAGGGGAAAGAGGAGTGTGTGGTAACCTCCGAGGAATATGTCTTCTAAGCGTAGTAGGGAAGGTATACAGTAGGGTAGTGATTGAGAGAGTGAGAGTGAGAACGGAGAAATGGATAGGCGACGAGCAGGGAGGTTTTAGGAAGGGAAGAGGATGTGTAGATCAGATTTTTACCCTGAATTGTGTTGTGGAGAAATTTCTGGAGAAGAAACAAAAGGTGTTTGTTGCCTTTATGGACTTGGAGAAGGCCTATGACAGAGTGGATAGAGAAGGTTTGTGGAAAGTACTTAGAATATACGGAGTAGATGGCAAGTTGCTGAAAGCAGTGAAGAGCATGTATGAGGGTGCAAAGGCGGCAGTATGTGTGGAGAGTGAGCAGAGCGAGTTCTTTGACCTGAATGATGGTTTGAAACAGGGGTGTGTGATGTCCCCGTGGTTGTTTACTGTATTTATGGATGGAGTCATGAAAGAAATACTATCAAGAGCAGTGGATGTTGGTGTATCGCTGAAAAGGGAGGGAATTGAGTGGAAGCTACCTATACTGCTGTTTGCGGATGATACAGTTCTGATGAGTGATAATGAATGGGAGTTGCAGGGTCTGGTAAATGAGTTTGGAACAGTGTGCGAAAAATGGAATTTGAAGGTAAATGCGGGGAAGAGCAAGGTTATGGTCTTCGAAAGGGGTGAAGTCACAGAGTGTGAGGTGAAGCTGAACGGTCAGGCTATGGAGATCGTCAACCCTTTTATGTATCTGGGCAGTGTGTTGAGTAAAGATGGGACTATGGATGAAGAAGTGCGGGAGAGGGTACACCAGGGGAAGAGGGTTGTAGGAACGCTGAAAGCAGTAACAAGAAATAGGGTGGTCAGTATGGAAGTGAAGAAGTCCTTGCATGACAGTGTGGTAATCCCGACACTGACTTACGGAAGCGAAGCATGGACGTTGGTTGAGAGACTCAGACCAAGAAGGAGAGCAGTGGAAATGAATTACTTAAGAAGTGCATGCAGAGTTACATGGAGGGATAGACAGACTAATGAGGAAGTAAGAAGGAGGTGTAGTGTGGAGGTAGATGTGCTGGAAAGTGTGAAAAGGAAAAACTTGAGATGGTTCGGCCATATGGAACGTATGGAAAGCGAGAGAATGACTAAGAGGGTGAATGAGAGCGAGGTGGAGGGACAGAGAGGGAGAGGTAGACCGACAGAGAGGTGGAAGGATGGAGTGAGGAAGTATATGAACGAAGGCGGTGCTGGTTGGGGGGAGGGGCGTCGACTGACTGGGGACAGAGGTGCATGGGGGTGGTTTGTTCGTGGCCACCCCTTCGGGGATCACGGCGTCAGGCAATAGATAGATAGATAGATAGAAACTTTCATAAACTTAGAGTAACGTTTAAAGAAACTGACTGGAGCTTTCTAATTAACAATAACGACATAAATACATCTTGGGAAATATTCGCAAACACCTACCTAAAAGCAGTGCAAGACTGCATACCATCGAAAATACGGCGTGCAGGCCATAATAATGAGCCCAAATGGTGGAATAAAGACATTTCAGGCTGTTTGCTTGCTAAAATGTTTGCTAACGATAGATTCAAATCCTCACAAAATGTCGAAGAACGGGTGAAATTTATAGAACTACGACGCAAAGCCAAAAGGTTGATTAAGCAAAGTAAAAAGACCCTGGAGTTACATGTTGTGAATGAAAGTAAAACAAACCCGAAATAATTCTATAGTTATATCAGTACGAAAGTAGTTACTTCAAGTAATGGACCGTTATTCGATGAAAATGGAGAATACACCAAAGACGAAGTACAAATGAGTAATGTCCTCAATACCTTCTTTGCATCAGTTTTTACTACAGAAGACCTCAGTGATATCCCTACAGCATCGCCGGTTCAGATAGATAATTCAGATGTTCTAAGCAATATCACCATCACACAGAGAGAAGTATTGAAAAGTTGAGATAAACTCAAGGTAAATAAATCGCCCAGACCTGATACAATCTCACCTAGAGTTCTAAAGGAAGGTAAGGATAAGCTCTCCAAACCACTGACATTGCTATTCAATAAATCCTTGCAGTCTGGAACTATGCCTGATCAGTGGAAGCTAGCCAACGTAACACCGATATTAAAAAAAGCAGCAAATCCCTACCCAGTAACTATCGTCCAATTAGCTTAACCTCAGTTGTATGTAAAATGCTAGAAACACTCATAAGAGACAGACTTGTAAATAACTTGGAGGAAAATAACATACTTAACCCATAATTAGCGGCGAGCAACATAAGTCGAGTTAAATAAAGCTGGACTATGTGGCGGCGCTCGACATAACTCGAGTGGCAATTTCAGCACGTAATGTGGCTGAGAGAGAGAGACAAGTGGTGGCAGGAGACTAGCGAGCGTATGCCTGCTCCAGACCACTGCGGCGAACCTACTGACACAAATCTCAGCTCCCTCCTCCCTCTCTCACTCGCTACATACTCAATTATGTACTGAAAGTACCGAATTACCTGCTTTTTGCACTCGCGTTGCACGGTTATTGCAAGAAAACTATCCATCATACAAGGATCATTATGGTGTCATTCGAAAGCTCTGTTTATGCCCTTTCAGGGATAGGTACTTGTTTTACGTTCTGGGTCTTATTTAGGCATGAAAATGATCACGTAAACAGCCCTATTTTGGCTAAAAACACCCCGCTGTGCGGTACACATAAATAAACCGCATAGGCCGCTCGTAAGGTGTTAAAGATACTCAACACGGCTTTCGTAACTAACGTTCCTGCTTAACAAACTTCTTAGACTTCTTCCACGATATCCTCAACCTCTATGATTTTAACGTTTGTTGATTTTCAAAAGACCTTTGACAAAGTTCCCCACAAATATTTAATGCTAAAATTAAAAGCGCATGGAATACACGACGGTGTGTTGAAATGGATAGAACATTGGCTCAGCGACAGAAAGCAAATAGTAGTCATAAACTATAAGGTATCTAAATGGACTGATGTAAGTAGTGGGGTACCCCAGATATCGGTACTAGCACCAATTATCTTTCTAATATATATCAACGACATAGATGAGGGTCTCACCTGTACAATCTCAAAGTTTGCTGACGATACAAAAATTGCAAATAGCGTACTCTCAAAAGAACAAGTTGACAATATGCAACACAATCTAGATAAGTTGTCATGCTGGGCCCAAATTTGGCAAATGAGTTTCAATGCGGATAAATGTAAAGTACTACATATCGGATACCGAAATGAGAAAGCAAACTATTTGATGAATGGCACTCAGCTTAAGAGTGTAGACAGAGAAACCGATCTGGGAGTAACAATATCGAGTAACCTAATGTTCAGAAGTTGTAAAGAAGGGAAACAAAATAATTGGCTTTATAGGCAAGTCATTTGAGCATAAATCCAAAGAAGTTATCCTAACTCTTTACAATTCCTTAGTCCGCCCTCATCTGGAATACTGCGTTCAGTCCTGGTGCGCTTATTACCAAAAAGATATAGACAAGCTAGAACGAGTTCAACGTAGAGTTACCAAAATTATACCAAGCCTAAAGAACTAACCATACGTGGAGCGTCTTAGAGAATTAAAGCTATTACTTTTAACCTAGGGAAGATTAAGAAGCGACTTAATTCAAGTGTTCAAAATCATCAAAGGCATCGACAAAATATGAACTGTAGTAAGTACTTCACTATCGACCAGTCTAATTACACGCGGGGAAACGGTTGCATAATTATTGGTAAATCTTTTAAATCGCACGAATCTAGGAATTCCTTCTTAAATTGAGTTGTCAACTTGTGGAATGGGCTTCCCCGAGACGTTATAGACTGCAGCACCGTTGATTCTTTTAACCTTCGCCTAGACAAATATCTTGCATCAAACCCGCGACTGACTTCGTTTGTAAATGAATAACTTTAATTTATTCCCCCCTCAGATTCATCAAAAGATTATTGGTTATATAATGCTAAGACGTTACTCTCTTTTTTCCAGATATACAAAAGATCCTTATAACTGTGTTATGTTACTAACCCATCTGTCCCCTACTATCTTCCTAGTCCTGCCTCGGACATTAGTTACAAGGGAGTGGTTTCCTTTCCAATGTTCCCTTACCCACTCTAAACCACTGTTTGGATACTAGTCTCGATCCGCAGTGTTTTGGAGGACAAGCAGCCTAGAGGGGTCACTTGACTTGCTGGTGCTTGATTTCCTTTGTACTCCTTTGTACCCATGTTGATGCTACCCTGTTACAAATGGGTACGCATGTTGGCGTTACCCTGTTATATATTGGTTCCCATGTTGACGCTACCCTGCTATAAATGGGTACCCATGTCGACACTACCATGTTATATATTGGTAACCATGTTGATCGTACCCTGTTATATATAGGTACCCATGTTGATGCTACCCTGTTATGTATTGGTACCCATGTTGACGCTACCCTGTTATATATTGGTACCCATATTGACGCTATCCTGTTATATGTGGGTTCCCATGTTGATGCTACTCTGTTATATAATGGTTCCTTACCCAGTGTGGTGGGTACAATAAATAAAGTGGAAAGAATGATGCCTCGGGAACACCGTAAAGTGGTACTACAAGTTGTTCCTTCATCTTGTGGATATCACGATGCTCAACGCCTACAATATGTGGCTAGTGAAGAAGGACATGGCCCCGAATCAAAAAATGTAGTTTAGGGAGTTTGTGTACAATGTCGCCTACCAACTCCTGAAAAAGCATGGCTCACTTACTCAAAGGAATGTGGCCTGGCGTGGTGAACACGCCCCTGATTGCATCCAGGTGGGGTTACAGAGACACTTCCCAGTCCATATAGAGTTCGTTGGCAATCGTGGTAGGCAGATGAAGTGTCACGTATGCACCCACACCACCAGGAGACCCAGGACGGATCCCAAAGTCACCACCAAATGCAACGAGTGCAAGGTTGCACTCTGCTTGGGTGACTGTTTCAGGGATTACCATACGCTCAAGCACTGTTGAGTGTCACCCTCCTGCCCTGGATTCGAGCCCTACCTCACCTCACCTGACCTGACCTACCTTACCACGCTTATATCACTCTAATTATTTATGTCACTACCTCAGTATCTTCACATAGTACAATGTTTTCCTGTGATACTCTGAATATATTTTTATATGTATTTTTTCTACCTGCCATAAATATGTTTGTATGTAATTCTGTTGTATATATAGTATTCATTGTATATAATATATGCATAAGTTTTCAAATTTATTTCTAGCTGAAATATATTGTATGATGTATATACAAATAAATATATGTTTGTTTTCCAATGTTTATCTTGCTTATAAAATAATCCTAAAACAAATATAAAAATAAACAAAACAATAAAATACAATCTCATGTCATTGTATTCTTGCAATATGATATATTCTATGAATATTTCCTATTGCTTGAATACAACGACATGAGCTTTTAAAAACAAAAATATTATCAAAAACATTCTAAGCATCACAAAAACTTCCCTATAACCCCTTCCTGGCTTCGAACCAACTGTCCTGACCTCCGCTCAAACTCACAGCCCAACAACTTACTGACTAGACCACGGGACCACATACTATTATGTCAGCCAAAACTTGCTCTGTAGATTCGACCTGTCACTTGTTACAAAAAACAAAATTGTATCACACCAATTTACTTTTGTAAATTGATGGAATTATCAATCCTATCATGCAAAGGTATATACAAATATCTCTCTCAAAAATAAAGGGATGGATGTAGATTCCCGGCTTACGGTCGTCCCGGTTAACTTCGCATCTATTTTGACAGCGATTTTGTTTGGTTATTTGCCCCCTGCTGACAATATGTATGATGATAACAATATATCATGGGGGGGTGAGGGGGGCAAAGCCCCCCTCATCATATTATTGTATCCATTGGCATTCAAAATAGACTGGAACAAGATGGCATGCGTCCGACGCCTCCCCCAACGCCGCCGCCGTCATGTTTACATTTGTCGATCGCCGTGGTTAAGTTCGCGTCTATTTTGACGGCGATTTTTTTCGGTTATTTGCCACCTGCTGACAATATATATGATGATGACAATACGTCATGGTGGGGTGAGGGTCAACATATTATTGTATCCAAAGGCAGTCAAAATAGACGGTAACATGATGGCAAGCGTCCGCCCCAGCTCCGCATATTGTAAACAAAGCTGGCGGTATGCCCAAATTCTACATTCTACCCAAAATAAATATATTATACAACTGTCTTTGTATCAAAAATTGACCCAACACTGTCTTTGTATCAAAAATTGCCCCAACACTCTCCTCTCTTAGGTGTGACACCAGTTTTATCACCCGGTCACTCAGAAAATCCTTGCCTTCACTCCCTGCCTCTGGCCTCTCTCTCCTTCGCCCCTACACTCTCGTATATCGATGTTATTATAATACAAAATGCATAAAATAACATTCACAAATACATTTGTAGTGTGTATTACTTGTAAATAATAAAGTACAACTGTGTTTGTCTCAAAAATTGCACCACCATCCTTTACTCGCGTATATCGATTATATTGTGATGCATATCATACTAAATACATCCAGTAAGTCTCGAATAAACATTTCTATTGCATATTACTTGCAAATAATAAAATAAAACTGAGTTTCATATGGCAATCTGCCCAGCGCCTATCGCATGTAATTTGACCCGTCTAAATATAACTCACTGTGTTGACTCAGAGAGATTACTTCCTTCCCTCCCACTTTCCCTCCTCATATATACTCTATAATTTCGTTCTTTATGACTGTCTATAGCTTACTTATTTGTGTGCACTCTTCATATGTGTCTAATGCAATGTCTGCTTGCGTAAATGCAAGTATGAAAGTCATCTATACGAGCGATATAACGCAATATCTCAATGTAAATCCCCCTCACTTTCTCCTCTTCCTCCCTCCATCGTCTCTCGAACAACATCAAACACCTTCCTTCCCGCCTCTTCATTCATATTTTCCCACGCATAATTTCCGCCTATGTATCGCATATTTGGTCTATATGCGGCATATTCCTTAGTATATTGGTCGCCTACATACGTACACATAGTTTATTTTACATGAAAGTGCTCAAAATACGATATATATGCGATAGTACGACCAATCCACCCTCCCCTCCCCTTCGTCACTCTTCACTCCTTCCTTCTCGCCTCTTCATTCATACTTTCTCACGCATAATTTCCTCCTATATATCGCATATTTGTCTATATGTGGCATATTCATTGTTCTATGGGCCGCCTACATACGTACACGACTACTACACATACTTTATATAGCATGAAAAATACGATATATACGTGATATTATGCCCAACCCACCCTCCCCTCTCCTTGGTTCTAACCCCTGGCTGTGCGAATATTCGCCCGGGAAATCTCGCCGCGCCATGCCATTCGTGCCACATTTTTCAACCCCCCCCCCGCATACCTTCACTTGGGGGTATGGTGTATACCACAGGGGCTTAGCGCTTAAGAGGTTAACAACAACAAAAATAATATAAACAAAAACTCCAAGTGAAATATAATTAAATATATACCTTTACTGAATTAATGCAATGTTTTAATATTTAAATCATATACGAATTAATATTTTCTCAAGATCACTGAAAATGGTTATTATATGTTTAATAGCTTGCCTTGAAGAAATGCACAATACGTTAATAAAAGCAATTCAAGTAATCAAGTACAATATTATTATTTAACCCATTGGCTGCAGGTGACGTTCCAGAACGCATAGGCAATTTAGAGCAATTTCCAGGCTTTTAAAGCCTGTAAAAGCCGTAGAAATTGAGTGTTAGTGGGCGGGAGCGTGAGAGGACCTCCGTTCGACCCTCAGAGCAGCCAGCCGCTCACTGAGGTAGACTGTGGTATTGCCCGGCTGTCTCGACAGTGTTGCCGAGCTAATAATTAGCGAGTTTTCCCGAATGTCTATGGCAACGCTGCGTGTGAACCCCACAACCTATGAAGCTCGTTCTGGTGTCATTTTGAAGCTATTTGCACCTAGTTTTTGTCAGAATAAAGTTAGTTTAATGCAGATACTTGATTAATCATTCTAGAGTGCCTGAATATGCGCTAAATAGCGCAAATAAGCCCGCATCGTAAGGGTTAAATGTAGAATACACTCTAAAATATCCCTTGAGAAAATATTTATTTTTATTAAAGTACAATAATAAGGTATAATTAAATCAAACTGATCAAATTCACAATCATGGAAACTTATCACAAATTAATTTAAACCTTTACACTACTAATTAATTAAAACAATCAAAAGGAGATAATCAAATTATATTAATTCACAACCTCAATGATAACTAATTATTAACCTACTGAGCACCAGGCAATATAATATAAATGTACACTCCAAGACCAGCAGGTTGTCAACAAATGTTGTTTTCCAGAAAACACCTGGAATTAAAAATAAAAGAAAACCCACAACAAAAACTCCGATCCCCTAGGTCATTAATGTGCCCAGAAGTCGGGACTCTTATTCTTTGGTAAATTTTTGTGCTAACATTAGCGAGTTGCTAGCAGGGCCTGGTCATATGTTTATCCATGCGTGGGAAAGAGAGAGAGAGATAGAGATAGTGAGCTCAGTGTCCCTCCAGGCCTCGTGAGACGAGGGTGTGACGGCGGCAGGCTCACACTTGATGAATGAAACTCTCACTTTCAATTCGCGATTTTGACCATCCAAACACTTTTCCCACTTGTTTTATTGTTGTAACATGTTACTATCTTCATATTAAATGTAAAATAGGCACATATGGATAAGTATTAATGATATTTATGGTAAAATAACGATTTTAGTGAGGAAACAGTGTAATTACCTCCGCACAGGCGAATGGTGTATACTACACCCTATGCGCAACCCAGAGGTTAAGTTGCGTATGATCGTCCAATGATAGCTACACCCTGTCCAATATAGATAGGTCGGAAATCCCGACCTTAACCTTTCATAACTCAGAAAGGAATTAACTAATCGAACCATTATATCAATCGCTTGGGAGGAGTCAGCCTGGGAATAGGTGTGGAAAGTTACAGCCAATTTGCTCCAGCCCTTTATAAGTTTACAGAGATTAGGGGTCACAATTTTTGGCCTATTAATAATGAATGGGCTGTAGAACATAACAAAGGGAGGTATCATCGTCCTGCTTCATTGATTATCAGGATTGGCTTTGTTTTAGCTATATCTACTGGCTAATACAAAGTTATTGTATCATGCATTTCTATATTGAATTCTGTGAAGACGTTGATTAGTTTTAATCTTTCATTCTGGCTACCACCAGTCAGTTCTATCAGATTACTTTATGTTAAAGTCAATGGGCTACATGAACATAATATATTACCCGTTTTCAAGATTAGAGGGAGATTTTCACTTAACAATTTTTTTTTCTAGACCCTCTTCTCTCTCTCTCTTTTAGCACTATTAGTGTTGACATTTTAAGGCGTTCGCCCCCGATTTTAAGACCTTTGACCCCATATATAAAAATGTCAAGACGTTTCCTGTCATTTGGGAGGGGGGGGGGGGGGGGGGGGGTGTAGGAGAGGAAGGGGGTGTATCATCTGGACCTTAGTTTCCAAGCAAAGTCATGCATTTGGACCTTCGCACATACTACTTGAGTACCTCTGATATATAATTATGAATATCGTGATTAATAGTGATAACTTATTATATAGAGACATAGAGTAATAGAGATTGGTTTTCTTGCTAAAAATACTAAATCAATCAGTTAGCTTAAGAGGGTACAATATTGACTTGAGATTGAGATACTGTTAGTGTTCTTAACCCCTGTCGAACGGGGATATTTGTGATTTCTACTACCTGTGTGGCGGGCATATTTACCCTAAACGAGCTTCATTCCATGCTCTTTTTCATGCACAAACAAGAGCCAGACCATAATACAACTATGTATCCGTGAAAGGTCAATAATAGAGCTTTTGAATGACACCTGAATCATCCTTCTACGACCACGGGTTCTCTTGCAATGATGTTGCAACACGAGGGCAAAATTCCTAAAATACAGTAATTTCCTCAAATTATCCTTGCCCTGGAGAGGACCAGGGATGTAGAGAGGTGTGATGAGGCTCGCAGTTGCCTCACTCGGCCCAGGCTGAGCAGTCAGAGCCTGCCTGCGGTCCTCCCAATGCGTGGACTCTCTCTCAGAGCCGATAATGTGCTCAAAATCCCACCAGAATATTGTCGGGACCCGCTGAATAGGCCATGGTTCTCTCACACGACAATTGTCGGGACCCGCGGCATGAGTGTTAAGAGTTAGAAGGGGGTGCTTTACTTGTGTTGAGTTTGCCACTGCTAGTGGCACCGAGGAGCGCGCCGCCCCTTGTTCTGGGTGGTGGGTGGTTCTGGTGTTAGTGAGAAGAGTAAGAGAACTTCCTTCTCTTAGTGGTCAGGGTTTTAGTGAGTGCTCTCAGGCTCTCAGTGGGTGAGCCTAAGTAGGGTGATGGGTGAGTAGGTTGACTCAGCGTGATAAGGGGGGGGCTTTTCTGAAACCCGGTTTAAACAAGACATTTTCCGTGCTGTTTTTCAGCCCGTACAAAAAATTGTGACGTCAGTGTGACGTCGCTTACACACACGCTGACCGTACGTCTCGTGAACAGAGACACCGTCTTCCAAAATATGGACCGCACAACAAGAATAATTTGATTTATCTTTTTGTGGTCCGCACAACCAGTACATTCCGTACTTTGAACATTGAAGTGAAATGTATGTAATAATTTTATGTCAATTTTCATCACATTATAGTTGATATCGCTTAACAATATACGCTATCTGTATAATTTGAATGGCAACAAAAATATTAAGGCAGTAAATACATTTTCCTATTGATTGTGTACATGACAGTCGTCTGATACCCTGTTGCTTACCAAAGTAAACGCATCGTTCTCCTTCGCGCCCCTTCTGATACAAACAAAATAACACCACAATATATTATAACTAAACAACAACAAGAGTATGCTTCTCCAATACAATATTGATTCCCTTCTATAGTGCATATAATGATTTCCTGGTACCATTGCCCACATAAGTAATGTGTCTAGTCGTCGTGATCTGATGTATGTAAGTCAAATTAGTATATTAATACTGTTACGACCGGGGCTACGAATAAAACAAGGGCACTTAATGATTGGACTAGTAATCGGGCACTATGCAACAACGGTACGCTAGATCCAAACCCTCGAACTTATACGCCGGCGAACAAAAACACCTATACCCTCCATAGTTAATCTGCGATACCGGGGTATCCTTAACTGGGCATAAATGTACTCTACATCAGGCTAACCCACACTGGTGTAGCCTGATAACAAACAAGATGCAAGTTACGTTAATATGCATAAAAGGAATCTATGGAAAGATCAATTAAATCACTGCAAGATTTAATAATAAAAAGATGCTTCAATACAGTTACTCTAAATAACAATAAACTCTTCACTCCTATCTGAAAGAAAGTGAAGTATAGTCCTACAGCATAGACCTGGAAACTTCTGAAGAAAGTCTGATGCTCATAAGATGCTTGTATATTAAACTATATAAAGGCAGGAGGCAGGACACCACACGTGTAAAGTGAATACACTAAAAGATAGGACATATAATGTTATCTGCTCAACAGGTGGCGTTGTGTGTGTAAGTGTGAGAGTCCGAGTGTAGAGGGTGAGACAGTGAAGCACGGGAACGAGATGGCTTCAGAGATGGGGTCGTTTCGGGCCATGAGTGAGCACCGTGCCTCATGTGAAGGCTAGATGGCAGGTGCTCGTTGTACTCTACGTGCTTCACATGTCTCACTCCCTAGACTGGAACAAGACCTCACGGGCTTCACTGTTCATTGTAAAGCGGTGAATGTTAAGGCTCTCAGCCTATGCCCGAGAGGAAGTAAGTTGGAATATAGAAAAAAAAAAAAAAAAAAAAAAAAAAAAAACTGACACAAGAATACTATAAATGCGCAACGGTAGCAAGTATTGAGTATTGTTCACATGTGTGGGGAGGTTCCTCTCACACCGCTCTCCTAGACAAAGTTGAAAGGAAGGCCTTTCGTATCATTAACTCCCGTCCACTCACCAACTCTCTGCAATCTCTCTCCGCCGCAATGTTGCATCTCTCGCTATTCTATCGCTACTATAATAATCAGTGTTCCTCAGAGCTATCCCAGTGCATACCACCTCCTTTACGTAGGGCACGTGGTACCCGTCTTGCAACTCAATCCCACCCCTACTCTGTGCAACTCTCCAACCAAGAGTGAAACGTTACTCTCAAACTTTCTTCTACTCAACATCTGAGCTCTGGAACTCTCTCCCAGAATCAGTCTTTCCCTCTTCCTATGACTTAAATGCTTCAAACTCCGTGTGTCCAGGCATTTTAGCTCGAACGTCCCTTGATTTTGGCCCTGTCACTCTTTCAACTATGGGGGAGGCACTCGCTATAGGCAGTTATGCCTTTTGCCTCCCTCAATCACATAGAAAAAAAAAAAAAAAAAAAAAAAAAAATGCTCGACACTAAAAGAAGTACTTCCTCATCAACGAAACAGTCTGCTATGGTTGTGCAACTCAACAACAACCTAGACTAATAAATGCTGTGAATAATAATGCGTACATATCAAAGAGCTTATATTAAATACTAATAAGTGTCTACTTGATTAATAATGTCTAGCTGGAATACTCTAGGTAAGGAACTGTGGTTGAGCAAGACAGGCTCGTAGCCTAGCGATGTCCTTAAGACTGCATCCTTTAAGTTACGTTAATTGACTAGGGTGCTCTCTTGATAGATCCAGATCACATGTATCTGGTTCTATCTTGACGACCCTCTAAAGACAAGCAAAGAGGCAGCAAAGTGTGGAACTGGAACAGGCCAAAACCCTCAGTCAACACAATGCTGCACTCGTAAAGGACGCAAGCGAAAAGACAACACAGGCTACCACAGGACTGGTCGAAGTCGTGTAGGTATAAGCAACCATACACACATCGGAGACAACGACTACAGTTACCGTATCCCAGTCTAGCATTAAATAAAAGAGCAGAAACACTAAATCAATAATGGAGACACACTAAGTTCCCAACCTCTACTAACTAAGAACCCTCAAAACCTATTCTAAGTACATGTAAATATCTCTGAGGACGGCGCATACAATACAATGGGCCGGCTATGGAAACCGTATGCAGAAGCCAAGGGGACAAGTAATTGAATAAAGGTGAGAAGCAATGGAAAAGAAGAAGGTCAGAGAGAGAGACAGTGGTAAAGGGGGTGATCGGGAGAGAGTATGCAAAGTGATGTTAGAAGCATACGCGCCAACCCTGTCCTGACGAGGACAGCTCCTAGGGACCCTCATGTAGGAGGCAAGTTACACAGGATCCCGCAAAGGCGCGATGGTCGGCCAATCACGAGCCGAGACATCACAAGACAGCAGGTGTCACGTGACACAGCGCCCGCACCCACAGACACTCACTACCATCTCGCTCTGAAAGTATCTCTCATTCCCATGCTGGTACTATCATCACTACTATTGATATAAAATACAACCCGTTGTCACAGACGAAAACAATGACCACCACTGGACTGTCTGTGACAATTCGATTACAAGGAAAGAAAGAACAACATTCTCTGATAATTGTAGACCATTTCGATGTCCCTGGCGAGCTCTAGTGGCTAACGAGAGGCGATTCTGCCCACGCTGGTAGACGTCACAATACATTGCGAGTGCGGTTTCTTTTAATTATCAGTTTTCTAATCAAATAAGTTAACCAATACAATCGTAATTCAATCATGCACATTATATTTCCATTACTAATATCACAGAAAGGAACAGAACTTATTTATATATATATATATATATATATATATATATATATATATATATATATATATGTGGACAACTGTAGCCTACATGATAGCTTTGTTTGATCTACTTTCCTAGTTAAATGCATTGAAGTACGGTGGTGGTTTATCTTCGTTCAAAATTAGGAAAGCAGCACCAAGAAAGAACGTTACTCAGTCCATGCTGACAATCGTCTATAATGTATAGTAGTTGTCTACTTTGCATCCAGAGAAGTACGTTCTGCACTCCAGAGTCCGGACCGCACTCTGAAATGCGGCACGCACTTTTGTTTCAACTTCAGTTTTCCGCGTCGTTTTTTCGTCACAGGCACGAAAACGGATCCGCAAAAGATGTCTTGTGTGAACCGGGCGTAACATTCCTCAAATACAGTCTGTCTAAGGGAGGAAGATGTTTACAGAATGTTGTTTATGTTTCGTAAGTATAAACAATTTAAATAAATATATCAGTGTGATCATATTAACATAAGGGTTATGAAGTTAAAGTTAGATTAGTAATTATCTAAAGGATTAATGGATTTAGATAGATATGGTTATATAAGATAGGGTGATGATACAGTTAGTTGAATATATATATATATATATATATATATATATTCAAGCAATTTTAGAATGCTGATGGAACTATGAGTGACTACTGAGAGATGTTTTGTCGTCGTAAGGAACCAAAGTCTTAGACGAACAGAAGGACAAGGGATATGGCGAACAACGACATATTTCTTCTATATTTTGGCCAGACGTTTCGTCATTGCATAATGATATCATCAGTGATATCTAAAAATCACAAACAATTACAATTTAACAAAATTCAATTACGTGAAGTAATAAATCAAATCAAAATGAAGCACAAAGAATAGCACATAAGTTAACAGAAAACGGGATTTTTTTTTAAGAAGACAAATAACAAATATAAAATAATATCAGAGTACACTCACGACCTAAAATATATTAAGAGGGACAGCAGACAGTGTTTTTTAGTGTCGGTTTTAGTTAGTGTATGTAAAGAGATTCTAAAATCCTCAAGCCCATAGTATTGCTATGGTCTAGTTAGGTAAAATAGGAATGCAGAGGCTATCAACCCTTATGGATTTCTAAGCCAGAACACTGTCAGTCAAGAATAGTGTCAGGGCTGGAGCCCCTTCTCGAGAACTCCAGTCCCTTGCTATGGTCTATTATATTAAAGCTATTTGAGTCTACACTTGTACACTCACTCATACAAGAAAGGTAACCCCCTGAGTGAGAGCTCTAGTGGCTCACGCTATTTAGTTGTGGTAACACTGACCCTGAACCATCGACGTCACGAAATGGACTATGGATTGTGGGAGGGAATAGCTGAGGAGCTGAAATGAACGAAGCAATGCTTCATATTGGAAATTGTTTTGAAAATGTTCTCTCTCTCTCACACACTGTATAAATAAATACATATATATATATATATATATTCTCTTTTAAACAGACGAGGTTAAAGGCAAACTACCATACTCGACAAAGAATCAGACCCCAGAAGACTAGCTATTTTAGAAGCTCTATATATCCAAACGCTCAACCCCAGCATCAACAACCAAACACAAGACCTTCAAATTCTTCCTTCAGGCAAGCGCTACAGGCATACTGCCCTCCTTCCTCTCGCCCTGTGCCCCCCTCCCGTACCTTTCCGCGATCAGCACACTACTGACAACACCAACCAATCACAGCCACCCACAGCCAACAACCAACCACCGATAAGATTTAGTGCCCGTCTCGCGAATAGACTGCCTTCCACCAATGAACAGCCACCCCACACCCAGTAGCTCCGCCCACCTACCTATTCTTGATCCTCGAATTTTGTATAATATGTGCTTTGTCCTTACTCTAATCATTACCTGCCCATTCCCTGAAGATGCAAGATGTTTACTTGTGAAACGTTGGATCCACCATGAATTTTGCTAACCTGTTGTACCTCATCTCTGAACCCCAGAGGAAAATTGTTAGAACTATTGAAAGCTGTAACAATAAAATACTGAATGCTGAAACTGCTGTTGCCTTTAACCTCGTCTGTTTAAAAGAGAATCTATTACCTGGCTATACTAATATATATATATATATATATATATATATTTATATATATATATATATATAGCTAAATAGACAGATAGATAGAGAATTATCAAAACAACTTTATATTTGAAGTGAAGCATTGCTTCGTTCATGTCAGCTTCCCAGCTACTCCCTCCCACAAGCCACATTCGCTATTTCGTTTTGTGACGTCGATTGTTCAGGGCCAGTGTTATCACAACTAAGTAGCGTGAGGCATTCGAGTTCTGGCTCAGGGAAGTACCTTTCTTTTATGACTGAGTGTACCACAGTCAAAGGCATGTTCCCTTACCGCTGAGTGAGGAGGGGACTGGAGAGGCCGGCCCGTCCTGCTCGACTGATCCTTGTGATCGTCAGTCGAGCACAAAGGGCCGGTCTTTCCATTGGAATTGGAAAGGGGGAGTGGGAAAGGAGAACGAAGGTGAGAGAAACTGAATATATGAACGAGTGGAAATACATTTTAACCCTTATTTAGCGGGGTCGGACTTAAGTCCGATACGAGAAAATTGGACTAAATGGCGGGGTCGGACTTAAGTCCGTGGGCGTATTCCCGCCCTAATTTAGGTGGAAAGCGAAACTTGGTGGTCAGGCGGTGTACTACAAGGGCCCACCCACACATCCCCACTGTGTGACCGTGACTAAGTGACCCTCAAGCAGCCATAATGGAAGGTCAAGATTTGCCCGTGTTCGATTCGGTGGCCGCCATCCCTAGTGCGTCGCGCCACCCTACTAACCACGCCCGGCTTACCACCCAGGAACTAGATATCATGCTGACCTCTTCATAACTTTCTAATAAGTTGTTGGATGAAACCGTCGAAGGTCTGGGTGAGAGTTTTGGTAGTGTGGATGACTCTGAAGACGAAAATAACCCGATCATAGGCTTTCACCCCAAGCATAATTTGCGTGGGGTGGATGTTGTGGTTGATATTGTACAGACCCTTGAGCAAATTGGAGACGTTCCTGACGAAGAACATACTGGTGTGGGTGTTGGTAAGTACAATTTATATTTTATAATTGCTTGAAAATGTGATTGCAAGCATTTTATCACCTTACGAGCGTCTGGTGGAGTATATTTCACTGTGCCGCCCAGCGGGTTTTTTTTTTTACCCTAAATGGGGTTGTTCCGTGCTCTTTTTCATGCATAAACAAGACCCAGAGCGTAATACAAGTATGTATCCTGAAAGTGCGTAAATTGAGCTTTCCAATGACACCCGAACCATCCTTTTACGATCACTGGTTGTCTTTCAACGATCGTAAAACACGAGTGAAAAACCCTAAAATACGGTAATTTCCTTATATAATTCCCTGTGTGGCGAGCGGTCTGAGGTAATATATGCTCCTAATCACCGCTCCGCTCTCTCTCAGAGCACATTACGTCCTCAAAATTGCACTCTACAAGAAAATTCCTTTGCATTTTATAGCGTATTATTTGCAGGCGTTCGGTAAATTTACGGTAATACAAACAACGAAAGATTGAATATTTGTGCTTGGCATTATATGATTGTGGAGAACAGATGTAGACCTTCCGTATATATTATGTTTTCATATATATGATACATGTGTAACATTTATATTATCACGACTCTCTCTCTCTCTCTCTCTGTCTCACTCTCTTGTTTGTACTCTTTTGTACTCTCTTTGTCTGATGTAGGCCAGGGCACGCCCCTAACTAATCTCTTCCCTCCCAGGGGAATCACACCTAGCAGATGTTTTTGACATCCCCTCTCTCTCTGTCTGTCTCTTCATCTCTGGGTCTACCTATACTGCATGTGACATTGAAATTGCTTGAGAGTTTGATTGCAAGCATTTTATTACGTATTATTTGCAGGCGTTCGGTAAATTTCTCACGATAACCAGGGTGTATGGTACATTTCTCACGATAATACAAGCAACAACGAAGCTTGGCGTAGATTGTGGTCTACAATATACCTTTTTATAATTGCATGTGACCTTGTAATTGCTTGAAAGTTTGATTGCAAGCATTTTATAGCGTATTATTTTCAGGCATTCAATAAATTTGATAAATATATCAAAATAAGTCCTGTGGGACTATGAAATAGCTATTATTGGACAAGGAAAATATTTTGTTCATCCCTCCACTGGAACATCAACAACAATGTCAACAACGTATCACCGTCGGCAATCGTAAGATTCAGAGTCGTAAAGATTCCAGGACGAGCTCAATAGAAAATGAATGAATGAAATGAATGAGTGTGCAGTACTGCCAATACGTATAGCAACTTCTGCTAGATCTAGAGACCTTTACTTCGATCTAGCAGCAATGACTTACACTAGCGGTTTTGTTTTGAAATTTCAGAACAATTTCGAAGTGATATTATATGGATTTTGCCAATTCATATTTCTAGTGGTATTTATCATGTCTTACATCTAACAATATATGCTAGCGGATTTAACTTCAATTGGTAACCCTCCCGCTCGAGTCGGCTCCAAGAAAATCGATAATGGTGGCACTTTAGTAAACAGGTGATAAACAAACCTGCATGCGGATCGGTTTGGTGTATCGGTATTATGGTAAGTTGGCTACCTACTATTGTTTATACGATATAGTAAGTAATGATAAGTAAATTATTATATATTATATATAAAACAAAAACTAAATTCCTGCAAAGCAAGCGAAACAGAGAGAGAGAGAGAATGCAGAAACTGAACTGAAGAAAGAGTGAAAAAGATATAATAATACAGAAATATTACAAGCAAATAAATGAAATAGAGGAATTAGTTAGAGAAAATAATAATGAGAAATACATAATACGGATGAGGAAGAGGGAAAGCGACAGAGCCAGAGAGAGAGAAAGAGAGACAGGAGGAGTGGGAGAGATTAGAGAAAATAGAGAGATTGCAAGCATTTTATAGCGTATTATTTGCAGGCGTTCAGTAAATTTCTTATGGTAATACAAACAATGAAAGATTGAATATTTGTGCTTGGCATTATATGATTGTGCGGAACAGATGTAGGCCTACCGTATATATTATTTTTTCATATATATATGATACATAATTATGTAACATTGTTATATTATCACGACACTCTCTCTCTCTCTTGTCTCTTCCTCTCTGGGTTTACCTATTGCCTACATTTATAATTGCATGTGACCTTGAAATTGCTTGAGAGTTTGATTGCAAGCATTTTATAGCGTATTATTTGCAGGGCGTTCAGTAAATTTCTTACGGTAATACAAACAACCAAACAACGAAAGATTGAATATTTGTGCTGCACATCCCTCATACGAAATACCATTCCCACCGTATAGAGAGAATACAGAAACTGAACTGAAGAAAGAATGGAAAAGATATAATAATACAGAAATATTACAAGCAAATAAATGAAATAGAGGGATTAGTTAGAGAAAATAATAATGAGAAAATACATATACGGATGAGGAAGAGAGAAAGGGAGAGAGAAAGAAAGAAAGAGAGAGAGAGAGAGAGAGAGAGAGAGAGAGAGAGAGAGAGAGAGAGAGAGAGAGAGAGAATACAGAAATAAGGAGAAATAAGAGAAAAATAAGACCGATTACCGAAGGAATAGTAGACGCGCGAGAGGCCGAAGTCAGGCCAAAGCGAACGCAACCGAACGCGCCCGGGAAATAGACCAAAAAGTACCTCCTCTTCCTCACCTCTTCCCACCCTCCAGACTCATTCATAACATCCATTCATAGACTTATATGGGGAGACAAAGAGTTGCTCTTTCCAAAAATGATCGTTTCGTTCGCATTGGAGCCATAGTAACGGCACTAGGGCGAGTGAAATTGAGTGAATATTTCGGGATTATGCCCGCTGAGCGGTACAGTGTAAAATACCTTACCACCCGCTAAATAAGGGTTAAGGCAGTGTACTGTACAAGATAAGTTATTGCCGAGAGAGAGAGAGAGAGAGAGAGAGTATGTATGGGTGTGTCTGTATGTGTGTGCTCTTGTGTACACATACTGTACATAAGCTTATATTTTACTGTGAACGTGTAATCCTCGCTTCTAGTGTGTGTCTGTGTGCGCGTGTGTGTGCGCGTGCGTGTGTGTGCTTGATAAATTAAACATGCAATATTTTCATTTCATATTTTCATATGGTAAAGAGCTGAGACGAGTTTCATCTCATTTTTACTCCTCGTAGATTTATCTATACAATATCTTTCTGTTCGTGGTCTGTTCCTATTCATCTATTCAAGAGCCTGGCACATTTTTAGTTTAGTTTTGTTGCCGACATTTTTATTAAAGTTGGTATTATATTGCTTCCTGATTCATCGGGTGTGTATGTATTGTTGTATAGTTCATCGGGTGTGTATGTATTGTTGTATAGTTCATCGGGTGTGTATGTATTGTTGTATAGTTCATCGGGTGTGTATGAATTGTTGTATAGTTCATCGGGTGTGAATGTATTGTTGTATAGTTCATCGGGTGTGTATGTATTGTTGTATAGTTCATCGGGTGTGTATGTATTGTTGTATAGTTCATCGGGTGTGTATGTATTGTTGTATAGTTCATCGGGTGTGTATGTATTGTTGTATAGTTCATCGGGTGTGTATGTATTGTTGTATAGTTCATCGGTGTGTATGTATTGTATTCATCGGGTGTGTATGTATTGTTGTATAGTTCATCGGGTGTGTATGTATTGTTGTATAGTTCTACGCTCCACCATGTGTGTATGTATTGTTGTATAGTTCATCGGGTGTGTATGTATTGTTGTATAGTTCATCGGGTGTGTATGTATTGTGTTACGTATCTTAGTCCTCAAGTGGTTAACTTGATGAATCTAGATAGCACAGAGATATATATTAAGGTATCAGTCAGCTGAAGGCAAAACAAAAGTAAAATCTAATAAAATAATTTCCTGTTGTTGCTTCCTTTCCTTTTGGATCTTAGGACTTAGTATCCTTTATTGACTGATACTCTTTAATTATGAAAAATACTGAAACTAATTAAAGTCATGTAGTATTTATAAAGAATTATTATTTAACCGAAGCTTAGTAGGCTATGGTTATGAACCGAATAAGTTATAGCTAAAGAAGGACTATTAATTTTATAAAAAGTCTTGAAAGATAAATATTAAAGTAAGAATATTTCTGTCTCTTACCCTTTTTGAAATGAATAGATAGTTTTCTTCTATGTCCTTTTATTTATATTTAATGTAATTATTCTTGGTTCTTGTCTTACGTTAATAGTATTATATTATTATTATCATCAGGAGTAATATCAAAGTCACATAAAAAGTTAGATATATATTTAATAATTAGTTAAATTTATTTCTTAACCACGTAACATTGAGGTTTGATTATGAGTAAATAAAGTTACAGGATCGTTTCATAGATTCGATTCAGGTCTCACTCAAATAATATGAAAAGCAAAATATAATATTTTGGAAGCAAAAGAATTTTCTTCAGCTTAGAAAATCACTATAAGTAATATTAACACAGCCATGTTAGTCTAAGGCGATATTACTAATATGAGACAATAGCATCACCGTACTAAGCACCATTAAGCAATGTAAGCTTAATTAAAAGAAAATGAAAGAACTCGTAAGTATTAATATAAAACAATAGTATTACTTTCATCATAACCCAATTACTTAAAGAGTTGCTTTAGTCCACAAGTTAGTCAACTAAAATAGTTAAGTACATAATAATAGCGTTAACGTTAATTCCCAATTAAATAGTTAAACACATAATAGTAGTGTTCACGTTAATTCCCAATTAAATAGTTAAACACATAATAGTAGTGTTCACGTTAATTCCCAATCAAATAGTTAAACACATAATAGTAGTGTTCACGTTAATTCCCAATCACATATCTCACTAAACAACATAACATAAGTGTTTACACCGAACACATTAACACACATTTATATAATCTGACTGACAGTCACAATCCCATTAAAATACTTCACCCCGTCTTCCTCCAGCTGCAAGTTCACCTTCCCCAACTCCAAATGAGACTGATTTGAATGCCCACAACTCGGGTCTTATATACCAAACAATGATGGTGTAGGAACGAATCAGGAGGCAGCGGGTGGTGCCGGCTCCAATCATAGCTCCTCGAATCACATAACAGGTGCGTGGTCCACTCACAGCTCCTGGCGTCGATCATACGTCATAGCATCGGTCATCAAGGTGTGAAGGCTAGCATGCTGGTATGGGGCGAGATGGTTTGCCCACTCGCTCGTTCGCTAGTCTGCTTCACCGTTTGGGTAGTGGGCTCCTTCAACTCTAATTCTAACTCTTAAATTAACATACAGGGCTCCGTATGTCAGACCTCCCCCCTAGAAAAGAGTTTAAGGAGTATAGTACAGAATATTAAACATAATACATAAATAGATTCACCACCAGATTGGCAACAGCAAGATTATAATGAGGATATAATAAGGATATCACCCAAAGTAGGCAACGTCTCCAGGTACCACATCAGAACATAGCCGGAACGTAGCTGGAGCGTTATTCGAACTGCAAGGCATCTCACAGCTGAAGGCTTAAAAGCGCACTACAAAAGCATGATATTTACCTCGCTACAAGGGAGAGCTAATTGCCAAAATCCTCTCATTAAATTAAACTTACTGCTGTAGGAGGCCAACCTGGTAAATGTAATCTTTAATAGATATGTGATAGGCAATCGGCTAGCACGTTTTGGACCCCCTTAATATGCTTGACATCCAGGGAGTATTCCTGCAGCAACAAACTCCACCTGGTCAGTCGTTGGTTTTTATTTTGGAACCTATGCAAAAATTTTAAGGGGTGATGGTCAGTATATACAGTGATGGCACCAGAGGCAGATTGCACATAGACAGCAAAGTATTGAAGGGATAAAATTAATGCCAACAACTCCTTCTCAATGACTGAATAGTTACGTTGGGCAGGATTTAATTTTTTACTGAAATAGCACACAGGATGCAATACTTCACAGTCGTCTTCCTGGAGCAACACTGCACCAACCCCGGTATTGCTCGCATCCACTGCCAGGGAAAAAGAACTGTTAAAATCAGGAGCTCGGAGTACAGGATAATTAGATAATATATACTTGGTAGCAATAAAGGCCTCTTCACATCCAGAGGACCACACAAACTTCACATCCTTACGGAGAAGATCTGTCAGGGGAGCTGTCAACTTTGAAAAATTTATAATGAAACGCCTATAATAGCCAATCATGCCTAGGTACCTTTGGATATGTTTCTTACTGCTAGGAGTTGGGAATTCTAGAATAGACTCTACCTTTGCTTGAGGAGGTGCAACCTGCCCCTGACCTACCGTATATCCTAGATACTGGACCGTACTCTTTACAAAGGTGCATTTCTTAAGATTAACCACCAGATTGGCATCAGCAAGATTTAAGAATAGCATTCTAAGTGGTAAAGATGCTCCTCCCATGACTTTGAAAAGATAAGAATATCATCGATGTAGACAACGCACCCAGGTACCCCTTCAGTCACCAAATTCATGAGGCGCTGGAATGTAGCTGGGGCGTTTTTCAAGCCGTAGGGCATTACGTTACAGCAGAAGGCTTGATTGTTGACTACAAAGCATGATATTTCCCTCGCTCTAGGGGTGAGAGCTACTTGCCAATATCCCTTCATCAAGTCAATCTTGCTGATATAGGTGGCTGTACCAATCTGGTCAATGCAGTCGTCGATCCGTGGCAGTGGGTAGGTATCGTTCTTTGTGACAGCATTGACTTGCCTATAGTCCATACATAACCTATGGCTCCGGTCTGGCTTTGGCACTAGTATGACCGGACTACTCCACTGGCTTAAGGCCCTAGTGATCAGTTCATTAGAAATCATAAAGTCAAGCTCGACCTGCAGTATACTCCTGCGTTGTGGCGAGACACGGTAGGGGGATAGTTTAATGGGAGTTGCATCCCCTACGTCGATGTCGTGCACGGCCAAAGAAGTAAGCCCTGGAGTATCACGGAACACATTGGGAGACTGAGATAAAACAGAGATTAGTTGGTTTCGCTTGATCAGAGGGAAGATGACATAGTTTAGATGGTAATTCCCTCAAAGCCACTGAATTATACTGAAAGTTGGATAGGCTACATGACAAGTCAAAGTCTGCATGGATACCTTCAGGCTCTGGAACAGTCTGTTGCGGGTCAGTAAGAGAACTGAAGACTTTGTCCGCACCAGGCTGCTCACAGGTCCTGACATTCACTGCCACAGTGGGAGAATCTGGAGGAGAGGAATCAGGGGACCTATGGTAGGGCTTCAACATATTTATATGGAATACTTGCGTGAGCTTTCTCCTGTCTGGGGTAGTTACTAGATAATCGGTAATGCTCACCCTCCGAATGATCTTATATGGGCCCCTGAACTTGGCAGATAAAGGTTGGCCAAAAAGGGGGAGCAGGACCAAAACCTCATCACCGGGCTTAAACTCCCTCTCACGGGCTTTTCTGTCATACCATTTTTTCATGGAGCTTTTAGCCACGGTCAAGTTTTGAGCGGCAAACTCACATGAGGATCTCAGCCGGGTTTTGAAATCTGAAACATACTTGAGGAGGTTTTGGTTCCCCTCCTGGCCAACTAGGCTATCCTGCAATAGTTGCAAAGGACCTCTTACCGGGTGACCGAAAACTAGCTCATTAGGGGAAAAACCCAGGGATTCAGTTGGAACCTCACGAGTAGCAAATAAAAGAAAAGGTACCCCCTTATCCCACTCAACTCCGGTCTCTGTACAATACTTACGTAACATTCCCTTTAATGTCTGATGATATCGTTCGAGAACCCCTTGACTCTCTGGGTGGTAGGTGCTAGACTTTACATGCTCGATACCCAACTCCTTCAGGGACTGCTGGAAAATGTTAGAGGTAAAATTAGTTCCTTGATCACTTTGCACCTCATGGGGGAAACCCATTCTGGTGAAAAATTTGAGCAGTTCCTTGATTACAGTTGGAGCAGAGGTAGTCCTTAAGGGTATAGCCTCTGGGTAGCGAGTTGCCATGTCCATGATAGTTAATAAATAAATGTTACCTTGGGAAGTCTTAGGCAATGGGCCTACAATGTCCACTACCACCCGAGTAAAAGGATTCTCGAAAACGGGCAAGGGCACCAGAGGATGTACAGGCACCTTCTGATTGGGTTTTCCTGTCATCTGGCAAGTGTGACACACTCTACAACACTCCACTACATCTGCACGCATTCCTGGCCAGTAAAAGTGGGATCTGATTCTGTCTAGAGTTTTTCTCACACCTAGGTGTCCTGCCAATGGTATACAATGTGCCATTTCCATGATATCTTTACGACAAGGTTTGGGGACTACTACTTGATGGACGTCCCAAGCCCCGTCATCGATTGGTCTGTGTGGCGGTCTCCATCTTCGCCACAATACTCCTCCTTTGAGGTAGAAACATTCACCACCCTCCTTCTCACATTCCTCTTCACTCACGGACCTGGCAGCTAACTCCTTGCATTCACTATCATCTCTCTGTAGCTCTACCAGGCCGCTAGGACAATTTGGAGGGGTTTCATGGTCATCTTTAGGGTCAAGATGAGCCATAAAGGTGTCAGATAAATCCACCTCAGTCACATCATCAGGCACAGTTGGAGCATCATTCACACTCTCATCATCCCTTTCATCAACTCTTACATTCGGTACATTTCTGTCTGAGGGAACTGCTACTTGAGACATTGAACGTTTGTCAGCACACACAGGGAAAACAGTTGGCATCTCCTTTTCGAGCTCACCGGTTAGTGGCAAAGTGACAAAGTGGAAGTGAAAAGTGACAAAATGGGGTCTGGTCGGACCTTCTCACCTGCTACATCATTCCCCAAAAGGAGAGTTACCCCAGGCACAGGGATATCTTGGGACCTACACAAAGCTATGGTGGCCTCACCCTGTAGTAACTCACATTCAATTTCGCCTTTTACCAAGTATGCATAAAACTGGCCTCCAGCACCTCTCATTACAACTGGTTCGCCAGGTGGGCACTCAGTGTAAGGATTCACCATGAGGGTGCTAGTAGAACCTGTGTCTCTCAGAATTTTTACCTCATGCAAGCAACCATTTAATCTCACGTTGCCAGATGAAATAAAGGGACGGTAACTGTCCTGCACTGATGGTGAAATTATTATTGGCTTAACCCTAGTGGGTTGCACCACACATGCTACTACACCCCTGTCTAGATGATTTACGTTAGCTGCTAGGTACTCCTTCTGTCGAGAGTCCTGCATTAAAGGAACTTTTGGTGCTAGGTACTCCTTCTGTCGGGAGTCCTGCATTACAGGCACATATGGAGTTTGTGATACGGCGGCAACTGTCTGCCCCGATCTCTCTGTTCTCTCCTTGGCCCAGCACTGATAAGCTAGGTGGCCTCTCTTGCCACAAAAAGTACATACTTTAGGGGATACGGGAACGTTCCCTCTTTGAGCATTACTATTAGTTTGGGGCCCACCTCTGTTACCATTGCCCTGAGTCGCATATTTAGTTGGGGGAACATTTCTATTTTGGCTAGCTGGGGAAGACGTTATAGGCTTGTGACTGGGTCGGTCAGATTTGTGATTGGGATACTTAAAATTAGAACTAGAATTATCGTAGGGCTTCTTTCCACGAAATTTGTTGTTGAGCACGTATGTGTCAGCCATGTCAGCGGCGTCAGCAAGACAATCTACCTTTTTCCCCTTTAAATGATAGGATACAGAAGAATCAATTTTCCATAGGAAATTTTCTAACAGGACCAACTCCTTCAGATCGTTGTAGCTTGTGACTTTCTTACTCTTGACCCAATGATTGAAAGTTTTAGTCATGGTCCTGGCAAATACCTTATGGGTTTCTTCTACTTTCTTCTGTTTTTTTTACGGAAAGATTGCCTGTAAGCCTCAGGCTGCAATTGATAGGTTTTTAAGATAGCTTCTTTGAGATTGTCATAATCCTGCCTAACTTCTGCTACTTCTGACAAATACGTGGCTCGAGCCTGCCCTGTCAAAACAGTTTGTAACATAAAAGGCCATTGATCTCTTGTCCACTTCATACCTCCAGCAACTTCCTCAAACAATACAAAGAAATCCTGCACATTATCCTCAGTGAAAGGTGGAATGACACTAGTCATAGTCAATCCCAGAGGGGGAGCAATTACGGGAGCATTTGTATTGACATTTAGTTGAGCCGTTTGATATTGATATTGATAATGTTCGGTCTTTATTCTGGCTTCTTCGATATTTGCTCTGGCTTGTTCGGCATTTATTTTGGCTAGTTCTATATTTAGTTTGGCTTGTTCGGTCTTTATTCTGGCTAGTTCCAGTACTTGATCACCGGTCAAACCAGGTGGCAATTGTTCATCAAGTTGGCTAGGTTTACTAGGGATCCCACCAACTGCTCCGGCTACCTCCCCGCCTTCTACAGGGAACAGGTGGGTTTTTATGGTCTGAGCCACCTCTACTTTAGACATGTTTGAGACAGATAATTGGAGATGGGAGGCAAGCACTTTCAGTTCAGATTTTGACAGACAGTCAATATCAGGGGCTGTGGGTTCTGATTCTATGAAAACTCGAGCATCTTCGTTATTAATTAGTTGAGGCATGATTAATATTTGATTGTTAAGTAGTGAAACGGTAATGAAACTGAGTGAAACTGTATGAAACGAATCCTTGGCAAGGTCGCCACTCTTCTGTTACGTATCTTAGTCCTCAAGTGGTTAACTTGATGAATCTAGATAGCACAGAGATATATATTAAGGTATCAGTCAGCTGAAGGCAAAACAAAAGTAAAATCTAATAAAATAATTTCCTGTTGTTGCTTCCTTTCCTTTTGGATCTTAGGACTTAGTATCCTTTATTGACTGATACTCTTTAATTATGAAAAATACTGAAACTAATTAAAGTCATGTAGTATTTATAAAGAATTATTATTTAACCGAAGCTTAGTAGGCTATGGTTATGAACCGAATAAGTTATAGCTAAAGAAAGGACTATTAATTTTATAAAAAGTCTTGAAAGATAAATATTAAAGTAAGAATATTTCTGTCTCTTACCCTTTTTGAAATGAATAGATAGTTTTCTTCTATGTCCTTTTATTTATATTTAATGTAATTATTCTTGGTTCTTGTCTTACGTTAATAGTATTATATTATTATTATCATCAGGAGTAATATCAAAGTCACATAAAAAGTTAGATATATATTTAATAATTAGTTAAATTTATTTCTTAACCACGTAACATTGAGGTTTGATTATGAGTAAATAAAGTTACAGGATCGTTTCATAGATTCGATTCAGGTCTCACTCAAATAATATGAAAAGCAAAATATAATATTTTGGAAGCAAAAGAATTTTCTTCAGCTTAGAACATCACTATAAGTAATATTAACACAGCCATGTTAGTCTAAGGCGATATTACTAATATGAGACAATAGCATCACCGTACTAAGCACCATTAAGCAATGTAAGCTTAATTAAAAGAAAATGAAAGAACTCGTAAGTATTAATATAAAACAATAGTATTACTTTCATCATAACCCAATTACTTAAAGAGTTGCTTTAGTCCACAAGTTAGTCAACTAAAATAGTTAAGTACATAATAATAGCGTTAACGTTAATTCCCAATTAAATAGTTAAACACATAATAGTAGTGTTCACGTTAATTCCCAATTAAATAGTTAAACACATAATAGTAGTGTTCACGTTAATTCCCAATCACATATCTCACTAACCAACATAACATAAGTGTTTACACCGAACACACTTAACACACATTTATATAATCTGACTGACAGTCACAATCCCATTATAATACTTCACCCCGTCTTCCTCCAGCTGCAAGTTCACCTTCCCCAACTCCAAATGAGACTGATTTGAATGCCCACAACTCGGGTCTTATATACCAAACAATGATGGTGTAGGAACGAATCAGGAGGCAGCGGGTGGTGCCGGCTCCAATCATAGCTCCTCGAATCACATAACAGGTGCGTGGTCCACTCACAGCTCCTGGCGTCGATCATACGTCATAGCATCGGTCATCAAGGTGTGAAGGCTAGCATGCTGGTATGGGGCGAGATGGTTTGCCCACTCGCTCGTTCGCTAGTCTGCTTCACCGTTTGGGTAGTGGGCTCCTTCAACTCTAATTCTAACTCTTAAATTAACATACAGGGCTCCGTATGTCAGAATTGTTGTATAGTTCATCGGGTGTGTATGTATTGTTGTATAGTTCATCGGGTGTGTATGTATTGTTGTATAGTTCATCGGGTGTGTATGTATTGTTGTATAGTTCTACGCTCCACCATGTGTGTATGTATTGTTGTATAGTTCTACGCTCCACCATGTGTGTTTTTGTCCACAGGTTTTCAGAATCGTTTATACTTGTTATATAATTATATATTACATATTCTGTTCACATGTTCCAAATGTTAGTTATTTTTAAATGTAATAGGGAATCTGTTGCCATCACTGGCAGCCAATTATGAAACTGTCTTAATTATATTGTCTGTGAGATAAATATCAGGCAATAAAAATATAAATATCAGGCATTTTCTTTAGTTAACACTATCGGGTCTGACGTCTTGTTGGTGTGTATTAGTGAGGATATTGCTTGTTTTTGCCATTTTCCAGCATAGTATTTTGTAGTTTGTCCCTTATTCCGACAACAAAGGCTTCACAGACTTCCTTGACAGAAACAAATGCCACCTACTCCTCTGAGCTAAATATGTATGTATTCCGACAACAAAGGCTTCCCGGACTTCCTTGACAGAAACAAATGCCCACCTACTCCTCTGAGCTAAATAAGTATGTATTTTTTCCAATAGAAAAATGTCCAGGCTGAAAGACGATTTATGCTAATTTAAAGGCTTGCTATTGCTCAAGGCACCTGAACAGAGTGAAACGTCTATTATCGCCAAACTAATGTGGTGAAACGTCTTTGAACTATTGGAGCAAAACATTGGAGGTCCAGAAAGACCTACATCGGACCAAATAGGGCTAAGGAATACAATAGTTAAACTTTTCCAATCACTTTCCATTCAATTCATCTACTTGTTAAGATCGATAAGTTATAGTTTTATAATTATGTAAATAATGTATTATGCATTTAATGGCAACTGTTACTGTTGTGTTGTGTCTATACTTAATCTTCATATGAACTTTTACAAACAAAAATAATGTCCACTTGTGTTATGAACTTATGTATGTCCCAGCTTTTACATAATTGTTCCACTTTCTATATGTTGTTCATGCATGCATGGAATACAACTGTTCATGTGTGTCCCGTTTATGTTATATGTTGTTCATGCATGCATGGAATACACCTGTTCATGTGTGTCCCGTTTATGTTATATGTTGTTCATGCATGCATGGAATACAACTGTTCATGTGTGTCCCGTTTATGTTATATGTTGTTCTTGCATGCATGGAATACAACTGTTCATGTGTGTCCCGTTTATGTTATATGTTGTTCATACATGCATGGAATACAACTGTTCATGCGTGTCCCGTTTATGTTATATGTTGTTCATGCATGCATGGAATACAACTCTTCATGCGTGTCCCGTTTATGTTATATGTTGTTCATGCATGCATGGAATACAACTGTTCATGCGTGTCCCGTTTATGTTATATGTTGTTCATGCATGCATGGAATACACCTGTTCATGTGTGTCCCGTTTATGTTATATGTTGTTCATGCATGCATGGAATACAACTGTTCATGTGTGTCCCGTTTATGTTATATGTTGTTCATGCATGCATGGAATACAACTGTTCATGCGTGTCCCGTTTATGTTATATGTTGTTCATGCATGCATGGAATACACCTGTTCATGTGTGTCCCGTTTATGTTATATGTTGTTCATGCATGCATGGAATACAACTGTTCATGCGTGTCCCGTTTATGTTATATGTTGTTCATGCATGCATGGAATACAACTGTTCATGTGTGTCCCGTTTATGTTATATGTTGTTCTTGCATGCATGGAATACACCTGTTCATGTGTGTCCCGTTTATGTTATATGTTGTTCATGCATGCATGGAATACAACTGTTCATGTGTGTCCCGTTTATGTTATATGTTGTTCTTGCATGCATGGAATACAACTGTTCATGTGTGTCCCGTTTATGTTATATGTTGTTCATGCATGCATGGAATACAACTGTTCATGCGTGTCCCGTTTATGTTATATGTTGTTCATGCATGCATGAAATACAACTGTTCATGCATGTCCCGTTTATGTTATATGTTGTTCATGCATGCATGGAATACAAATGTTCATGCGTGTCCCGTTTCATGAATGTATACAATATTTAACATATTTACCTTCCAGGGCATTTCCTTTCATCTTTCTTGTCTTTTCTTTCTTGACCATTCATCTTTCACGTTTTATTTTTTATTTGTTTACATGACACACTATTTAACATGTATTTTTGCACTACATATTCTTTGCATGACCCATTACTCTTATAGTGAATTCGTGAACTTACCATTGTCATTCCCATTTCATTATGTTTTCTGTCATGATTTTCATCTTTCATAATGACAACTGTTTATGTGTCACGACCGTTCACGATAATAAATATTGTGTCTTGGCAAAAATGGTATGTGTTT